>JXCR01078596.1:39274-54399 GCA_002079205.1 Phalaenopsis hybrid cultivar
AATATGCTTAGATGATTTTGGACATAAGTAACAAAATTTTAAAAAATGCACCCTATCATATGGATGGACAATATTAGCACTAGGAGACTAGGGAAGGAAAAAAGGATAAACCTCAAGTAAGATGGATGAAAAGAGATCAAAATAATTTGTTAAGAATAGATTAAAACTTTAAAAAAAAAATTCAAAAAAAAATAATGAAAAATAAAAATGCATAAAGCCAACACAAATAGTTGGGATAAGGCCAATGTTGCTGATGATAGTTATAAGCTTGCGTACCACCATGTATAAAATGAAGAAGGTAAAAATTCAATAAAACTACATGGCAAATACAATCATGCNTTATATAATTATTTTAAATTATTTATATTTCGAACAATAACGATTCGAATATGAACGAACGCATTATTGTTTGTGTTTGGTTCGTTTAACTAATCGAATGAAAAAAAATTTGTTCACGTTCGTCTTTTTTACTTATCGAACGAATCGAACACGAACTTATTGACGAACCGAACACGAACTGTTCGCAAACAACGAGCTTTTTTGACAGCCCTAATTCCGCTAACTCCACAAATTAAAACTTATCATTCCTAACTCATCTCCATCAACCCCTCTCTCAAATTTCTCATGACCAACATCAGAAATCTGGCCGCCACACAGCTTATAATTGAAAGCTATCCTATCTGGAGATCTCAGGTATACAAACTGTTCAAGGCCAATGGTTTTGAAACATTTCTTGAGCGTACATCTTGTCCATTGCCAGCTTTACTTGATTCAAGTGAAAGTTCTACAAACAATTCCCATCACATATGGAAGCTCATTGATCAGAATCTTGCACCATCCATTTATTCAATCATCTCCCAATCTATCTTACCACGTGTTCTAAACCTTGAATCTACATCTGCTTTATGGATCACATTGTCCAAACGACAGCAATGCCTAAGTATTACATTAGAGAAGTCAAATTAGTGGAAGGTCATGATGGGGGCCCAGCCAGTTATTTTGGAAAAGAAGACTAGCTCTTTTGCAAGACATAGTATAGGCCCTCTATGCGTCAAGATGTGGACCGTCATTTGCAGAGGTGCCATATTTGTCATTTAGCCAAGACAAGAAATCAAAGTCAGATTTATACTTTTTAGAATTTGTGGTTGGTTTACCACACACTCAATGAGACAAGGATTCTATCATAATGGTGGTGGATAGATTCTTCAAGTAGCTCACTTTGTGGGCATCCAAATCCTCATTAGAGTCTCTCACATTGTCAATTTGTACTTCAAGGATGTAGTTAGTTTACAAGACAATCCACGTACTATTATTTTAGATCGGGATGTTAAATTTTTAAACCAATTTTAGAAGACATTATGGAGTAAATTGGGAACCAAACTTCAATATAGTTCAACTTCCCATCCACAAACTGATGAGCAAACAAAAGCTGTCAATAAAAATCTTGGAAAACTACTTCGTTGCTATGTGGGTAAGAATCTTGCACAATGGGATCTTCTATCATAATTGTAGTTTACTTATAACCGGTCTCGTAGCCAAACATCCAAATACAACCATTTTAAGGTGGTTTATGGGAAAATCCCTCTCTCCGCTAGATCTTACGTTGGATATTCCAATCAAGGGCATGATCCCAAATATTAAGGCTTGGCTAAAATGAAATCCAAGAGCTCCATAAGTTGGTTCGAGAGAATATCCTAGACAAAATGAAGTGTATCAGCAACAAGCAAACAGAAGTAAAAAAGGCAGTAAAGTTCAAGGAAACAAAGTATGGATTCAATTAAGGAAACAACATTTTCCTCCAAAAAACACTTGGGAAGCACAAGGCCAAAGTTGAAGTACCTTTCTGGATTGTGAAGTGTATTAATGACAACACTTACCAAATGGATCTCCCAGACGATTATACTATTTTTACTACATTCAACGTCGTCGACTTGACTCCACATTATAAATCTGATTATGAAATACAACTAATGAAGAATCCCTGCAAACCTCAGAAGATTGACATCAGAGCTTGAAGATTATTCTAATGTTATTGTGATTGTTTTATTTCAGTCTTTTTTATTTTGTTTCAAATGTTTTTCTATAATTTTATTTATTTGGATGGCAAACTTGTAATTAGGAAGGTTCTTAGCTTATATAGAAGACCTATAGGTTGATTTGGGAGGCAGCTTTTGAAGAGTTTCTTTTCTTTCCTTGGAGAGTGGTTTGTTGTATCTTGAGGTGCCTCTAACGTGATGCTTTGGCCATTGTATCTTGTCTTCGTCTCAGAAATGTTGACGTGTTTTGTTTCCAATTGTTTTTTGTTCTCTATTTCCTCTTTTCAGTTGATCCCCACTACAGTTTTCTTTTCCCTGTTGTTGTTTAAGTATGGATCCCACAAGGCATTCTCATCTAGTAATCCTTTCCATTTAATAAAAAGTTCATAGTGATCAACATGAATTTGAAAGGATGTATTGTGCATGTCCTTCTGTCGCATCTGAATATATCGATACTAACTTCAAGTCAATCTTAGAGCATACTGCAGTCCCAAAAAACTCTTCAGATAACTCATCTATCACCGGGATGGAAAATTTGTCAGGTTCGACTTCCTCATTTATTGTCTGATAATCCACACAGAAGCGCCAACTCCCATCCTTCCTCAATGGCAAGGTTGTCCTAGAGAAAGAACTCACACTTAGCTATATGATCCCGACCTCCAACTTCTCTCAAATCCATCTCTCGATCTTGTCCTTCTATACATGTGAGTAGTGATATGGGGGTACATGGATTGGAGAAACCACCGTTCTAAAGATTATTGCATGCTCAAGTTTGTTCCCCATTCCATTGCTTGATCCCATAGCTCTCGTTATGCCTAGAACAGCAACGTTGCTCAGATGCCACAATTTCATCAAATTGTCGTATGATCCCAGCCTAAAGAAGCTCACACTAGGTTATATGATCCAAGCCTCCAACATCTCTCGGATCCATCTCTCGATCTCGTCCTTTTGTACCTGAGAGTAGTGATATGTGCATACACTGATGAGTGAAAACCCTGATCTCAAGATTATTGCATGCTCGAGTCAGCTTCAAATTTCTTCGCTCAATCCCACGGCTTTCAATCCGCCTAGAACAATGATGTTGCCCTAATGCCACATAATTTCTTCATGTTGCTTTCGCTCACACCGGCTTCAGACGAGTCACTCAATCTTGTGGTGGACTGAGGCGATCTTGGGTGAAACTCAGCAATCATCTTCATCAATTTTTAAGAGTCTTGAATCTTCCCTCCATGGATGACAACCAATCTGCCAAAGACGAAAAATACTCGTCCATTTCTAATTTGATTTGACGCCTCTTTTCTCAGATTTCTTCTCCAGACATCTATGTTTTTAGTCGTCAATACTCCCAAGAAAGTTTTCGATCACAAATGCAGAACATTGTACCTCACAATCCTCTGTTGGTTTCCTAACTAGCTCTAATTGCAATTGTATCGAGAGATTCAGGAGCAAAATTCTTGTACGTGGGTTCGACGCGAAACTCATAAACACTGCGATCGTTTATCGTTAACTTCTTCGCTAGCTCATGATTGTATCGCAAGGTTAAGTCGGCGTCTGTGACAACGACGAAGGCACCTGTAAACTGAGATCCAGTCGGCTTCAAAGCTATATCTAATCGCGACTATATCGCGAGGTTACTGTTAGGACGACAATCCTGTACACCGCTAACCCATCGGCTGCCAAGAATTAATAAGCCCCGATCCAATTGGCAAAGAAATAATGAAATCTTGATCTTCTACTACTCAATCGAGATCCTTACTATCACCATCCTAACAACCACGATCCTGACTACCTTGATGTCACAATCTGACGTTGCTTTTCAGAAAGTCAAAGGCTCTGTATGTCGCGATCCCACAGTCTTTCCTAACGTCTACATGTCGTGATACCGTCGATGATCTTCGAGAAATCGATTGCTTTGAATACAATTTGATACAAAAACATGACAAATTTCTAAAGAAATTAGGGCAAATAAAATATTTTATTTCAAGAACACAAAACAACACAGCTTAGATACATAAATATAAACATGTACAAGTCGAAATGTGTCCATTCTTTTCCAAACCCTAACCCTAATACCTACAATTCGAGAGATAGGCTACCTTTCCTAAACCATAACCCTAAGATTGAAGACAACAATCTCTTCATAACATAGCTTAACACTAAATATATTAAACTTTATTCATACCACACAATCATAATTAATAAATGACGAAATTGTCTTTTTAACCTCGCACCTAAAATAAGTATTCAAATTATTTGTTGGGCTCTGCGTCGGTGTAACAATATGCTTAGATGATTTTGGACATAAATAACAAAATTTACAAAATGCACCCTATCATATGGATGGACAATATTAGCACTGGGAGACTAGGGAAAGAAAAAAGGATAAAACTCAAGTAAGATGGATGAAAAGAAATCAAAATAATTTGTTAAGAATAGATTAAAACTTAAAAAAAATTCAAAAAAAAAAAAGAATGAAAAATAAAAATGCATAAAGCCAACACAAATAGTTGGGATAAGGCCAATGTTGCTGATGATAGTGATAAGCTTGCGTACCACCATGTTTAAATTGAAGAAGGTAAAAATTCAATAAAACTACATGGCAAATACAATCATGCATAACTATTGAGGAGGCCTTGCAAAATGACAAAAACTTTCAACACTAAAAATCCAAAAAATATCAATGTGTCCATGTCATATGAGCAGAAGCCTGAAGCAAAAATTGTTTGCCTTGTCTTATAATAAGCAAATAAGTAGAGAAAATGAGTGAAAACAGATAATGTAATTGAAAAAAAAAATTAAGGCAACAAAATTTTTTTAACTGTTTACAAAGTCCAATCACATTCATTAAAATAAATAAAAAAATAAAACTCCTTAAAAATTACTGCTAGAAATTTAAGCAACGTAAATCATAAGCATGAAAAAAAAAATTAGAAGAGTGCAGACGCCCAAGATTTAATGCAGCACTTTCCTTAAAAGCCATATGCAAAAAAAATTCCACCGAATTCAAGAATTATATAAATGCATAAAATTCACCACCTATCACGTAGTCCTGGAATCTAGAACCTTTCATACAAGAGGATATACTACAAGACAAAATCAATATATCTAAGACATGAAGATAGGATATACAGGGCCCTTGATCTTTAAACGTGCTGATACTCAGTAAACCAGGGTCAAGATCAGTTCAAATTTCAGAACAATCTCAAATCTAAACAAGCTTAGCTTGCACAATCCAGCATTGCTTAGAGGCTAGGTTTGATATTTAATGTTAATCACAATTTAAAACCTCTCTGAATTTCGATTGATGTCCATTTTAGTTCAATATTTAGGTATGCATCCTTACATATATAGATGCATATACATAGAAGCATAGACACATTAAAGCGCGTTTAAATGCTTGCAAGAATTATACACAGACACCTTCATGTAAAATAGTAATAAAGATTTTGATCCGACCCCAAATTTAGCCCAATTCAACAGTGGCTTAACTCAATTCAAGTTTAATTAGAACAAAACATAGTCCCACAGTTGTGATACGATCCGACATCAAAATCAACTTGTTTATCTACAAAAATTAGTCCAAACACACATATTTTCTTTAATAATTCAAACAACTCAACAAGAATACAAAATATAAGCACCTACAACTCGAGAGGTAGGCGGTCTCTCCCAACTCCTATAATTTGAGAAGTAGGAAATCTCTCCCAAACCCTAAACCTAAGACTCACAATCCAATCTCATGCATAAACCTAACCCTATACATAATAAGCATATCTATACCCAACAATAATAATAATAAATCTAAATTGCCCTTAGGTGTACAAAAGACAAATTTGTTTTTTGTCTAGGCGCCAACATAATAATACTCTCCCACCCCCAAAAAGACATTATGTTGTCAAGGTGGATAAAAGTGAGTGTTCCTCCTCCCCCACAGATATCTCTACTTCTTTATTCTCTGCCACCTCGTCATGCACTATGAGAACTTGTAATTTCGATCATTGCAACTGTCTTGTGGTAAACTTCTCATCATACTAAAATCATAACCCCTTGGCTTGATTCTCCCAAATCTGTCTCTATAAGGCGCTTGAATGTTACTCAGAGTCATGGTCAATTAGTCGTGTCCTATGCAAACTCCCTCTGGACTTCCACTATTTGAGCTTTTGATGTCGCCATGATTTTAGCAGATTAGTAACATTTGTGTTGCTCCTGCTGGCCTTCTTCATAAATTTTTTGTCCTCTACCATCTGAGCTAGCTCCATCGTCTCCCTCAATCCCCTCGGTCTCAATAGTCAGACTGATGCCTGTATATTGGGTTTTAGGCTCTTCATGAAATTTCCCTCCAATCCTGCTTTAGAAATTCCCCTTAATCATCCCGCAATAGCTCAAATCTCTCTCTATATTTCATGACAGTCCCTCTTGAGTTAATACATAGAAATACTTGTGTAGGACTCTTTCCCAACTTGCTTGAAAATTGACCAGAAGAAAATATGTTGAGATTTTCATACATTTTTTATACTATTTTTGATGATATTGCACTTTAAAGAAATGTATTTTTGATGTTTTGTTGCAGGAATGATGAATTAGAGTCATTGGAGCAAAAAGATACAAAAAAAAGAAAATTTGGAACGAAAAAGACCAAAATTTGAAGAATTGAACTAGGGCGCCGACGGCGAGATTTTCCTGAGACTCCAGAATTAATTCATTAAGAAGGTCCGCCAACGGCGCCCTCGAGGCCACAAACAGCGAGGTCGGCGGTTATGCCCAATCAGGCTTTGGATAAGGCCAAATTTTGAAGGGATGCTTATGCAACTCTTGGGAAAGCTCATCCACAACTTTAAAAGACTATTTTGGCCGAAAATTGAGAGAGCCTGGAAGTCCTAGAGAGTTCCTGGAGGTTAGAAAGGTTCCAATAGTGTGTAAAATTGTGAGGAATTCTTCGAGAGATTGTAAGAGTAGAGAGAAAGTGAGAGATTTCTTCCTCCTTGCTGCTTCAAAGAGGAATTTTGTATGTTGTAAAGAAAGGAAGAGATTCAAAGAAACTTCGAGGAGTTTTCTTGAGGGGAAATTAGAGATAAGTTATTTACTTGTTGTAGTTTGTATGACTTTAATTTTATATATGAATTCCGAGTTTTGTTGTGTTTTCCCCATGAGATCTTAGTAGCTTTCTCTATCTTTCTCCTTGTCTCGAGATTTGTGAAATGGTGATTTGAATTGGTGATGCTATGAAAATGTTTAAAAAATTGTGATGATCTTTTCACTTCGATCTTAATTTACTTTCAATCTGACCAATTGATTTGTTTAAGTTATGTTGAGTTTTACAACTAAAGTGAAGATTACATCCAAGATTCAAGGCGGTCAAAGCCCTTGGAAGAAGAATGTTAAAGAAGTTGTGATGATCTTTTCACTTTGATCTTAATTTACTTTCAATCTGGTCAATTGATTTGTTAAAATATATGAGTTTTACAACTAAAGTGAAGATTACATCAAAGATTCAGGGAGGTCAAAGCCCTTGGAAGTGGTGCAAATAAATAGGGAAATAAAAATTATCGAGCGTAGAATTGGAGATTTTAGAGTGGAAAGCTAAAATCCTCAATTTGGTCCTATCATTTGGGTGTTGAAGTGTAGATGTTAGCCCTCAGGCAACTAAAATCTTTCAATTCGATCATATCGTTTGGGTGTTGAAGTGTAGATGTTAGTCTTCAGGTGAGGGGAACGTGAGAACTCCAAAGTGAGAGTCGGTATCCTCTCATCCTAGCCGCAGATTCAGTAAACAAGCATATGATTAGTCAATGTTCTTTATGTCTGGACCAAAGGGTAAAAAATAGGTATGCTCTTATTTGACACAATATAATTTGAACTGATTTGTTTTATTCATTCACTATAATTCTTTGACAAGGAGAATGATGTTTTTTTATATGTTGAATATCACATTTAAACCTTCATTAATATCATTACTTATTTAATAGTTATTAAAATTACGTAATTATTTCAATTGCCTATTAGTGATAGATAAGCAATTAAACTTCGTTGTTGTGATTAAAGTATTACTTTTCTAAAATCTTAGTTCGTAGTTCTAAACTTATCTATGGGATCGATATCTAGGACTCCATTAGAGTGATATATTACTTGAGCGATACGTATACTTGCGTTAATAAGTGTGACTTTACAATTATTGAATATTTATTTCGTCCATATTTATCGAATCTATAACTGTTATTAATGATTTCGTACAGTTGCTGAGGAAGTATATCTTTTAGCAGCAGTATTAAATACTTATATTTTTAAGCATATATAAAGTCGCGGTCAAAAATGTTCCAAACAATCCTTGAATTCCTCCCACGAATGGATCGAGTATCCAGCCTCCCTCCACTGAAACCAGGCTAGAGCTTTCCCTTCCAAACATAACCCTGCTATCATGAGTTTCTCCTCCCCATCTAGCCCATTCACCGCAAAGTATTGTTCCGCCCGAGACACCCACTCATGTGTTTTCCGCCTCGAAAATCTGCATCTTCAACTTCCTAACTCTAACATCTCCACCCCAGCTTTCTCTCCCTCCGTTATTTCACCTATGTATCGAGGGTGAAACTCTCCTTCGATCGTAGCCATATCCCCTCCCCGCTTCTATCCTTTCTTCTTCGTGCTCCTTCATACCTCTTGCATAATGTATTTATGTTTTGACCCACCTGCCTCTATCAGAAATCTCTAATTCACTCTCTATCAAGTCTTGAGAGAGTGTTCGTGATGGTGGATGTTTTCCTCCTCATGTTCCTCACTCTCGATATATTTTTCTTCTGTTCTTATTATGGATTCTTCAGTCAATATTTGGTTAGGGTTTGCAAATTGAGCTATCGGCAGGCCTATTTAGCATTTCTTGCATTTCCTCAATGCTCTTGAATCGGTCATCCGATCGATGAACATGTCCTATATGGTGGCAATTTTTCTTCCATCCCGAATCAGATTTGACTAATCTATTCCTCTAACTTCTTCTCTAAATCATCTACTTTCTTTGTTATCATCCTTCTCAATCTTTTTTTTATAACCAAATGACGAAAGCACCGATATGTTGTTGAATAAAACCAATCAACTGAAAATTCCGAAATTTCAGAGTTGATAGTGCTGAAAATGACGGGGTGCAGTCACTCTATATGTCATGATCTCGTCGATGCTTACCAGCTACAAGAATCGCAACTGTATCGCACGAGACATGTCACAATCCCGCTATCAGCACCTTGCAAGCATTGATTCGTACAATTCGTCGCTTTCTTTAGCGTCGAAGTCGTGCGTGCAATTACGGCGAAACAACTGAAAGGCACGATCCTTCCCCACACGGCGATCCCAAGCAGGAGAGAAAGACGTGATCCCTTGTCCGCCTTGCACACGACTCCATGTGAATCAGTAAGTTGTGATCCTTTCGTCGCCTTCCCCAATAGTTATGGCGCATTTGTATCACAACCCCGGATCGCGTGAGGAGACAAATGTCTATCGAGTAGCTCTGATCGCGACTGTATCGGGTAGACGATGTGAGAGGAAGAGAAGTCCGAGAAAAATGGGAGTTTTGGGTCTCTATACGCTACTTCCCTATTGCAATGCCCAAGACTCGCACTCGATCCTTCGCGTCTTCGTAAACGACAATACTTTGTGTCCCTTGCATGCGATTGTATGTGAATTTCAGGTCTCGGTAAGCCATGATCCTTCACCGCGTAGCAATCCTTGCCCAATAAAATCGACTGCGATGTCATCGCTACCTTCCCCGCAAGCTTTTATCATGATTGTAATACGATCCGAGCACTATTTCCTAAAAATTTTGCTCTGATCCCAATTTGATACAATTAGACATCAAAATCAACACGATTTTCCACAGAAATTAGGGCAAACAAAAGTATTTTCATCAATAATCCAAACAACCCAACATAAAAACAAAAGAAAAACACCTACAATTCGCGAGAGGTGATTTCTCTGAATTCCCATAATTCGAGAGGAATGAAATCTCTCTCAAACCTAAACCTATGACTCACAATACAATCACATGCATAAATATAACCCTAGATATAACAAATTTATTTATATCAAGCAATAATAATAATAAAAGACTAAATTACCCTTGGACATACAAAAGACAAAGTTGCCCTTAGGTTAGGCGCTAACGTAACAAGTTGGCTCACTAATTTATATTCGAGCTCGATATAAAACAAAAATCGATCCAATGTTTTTAGTATTTCTTTGTATTTGAATCAAATTAACAAGCTTTTCTAGTGATGGAGCCATCCATAGTTCATAAGACAATTAATTTGCAAGAAAACAGGCAGATGGCCAGCAATGAGAGCCTCAATGATTCCTCTATGCACGTGTAATGTGCAAAATTACCTTAAAGTATAGAGGCCACAATCTAAATATCATCAACCAAAAATATGGAGAGCAAGGCTGTATGAACTAATCTCACTAGGCCAACTAAAAGTTGAACATTGCATAGATCCTTACTTTCCACTGTAACAACCAGCCTAAACTTCATAGAGCATTTAAAGAACAGCGTGATGACTGCAAAATATAGTGGATTGGCACAAAGACTTCATAAGCATGCATCTATGTGCGTAACAAAAATAAACAAGGCATCTCTGCTAGGCTTTTCCCTACCTAAAACTCAGCGTGCAAGCAAGTATAAAATCTATGACACAAATGCCAAGTTCCACGCGAAGTAGCAAGAAATTTGTACTAGAAGTTGCAAAAAAGAAAAAGAAAAAACATTACAGTTAAGACATATAACTTTAAAGACAACTAAGGCAACTAGAAACAAGAAAGAAAAGCAACTTCAAGAATACCTACAGAATAGATACACATATGAGCTTCAAGTTTAACAAATTTGGAAGAAGGCTAAACAAAACCTTATTTGAAATTGGACCTCGTGCAAGATGTGGATTTTTATCACGTAGATGATGGAATCCATAAGCAACTTGAGCATCCATTCCTTCATCATGAAATTAGAAAATTAATTTTCCTGAAATATAAACAAAAAAACTAGAAAATACAAAAATGTAAAATTATGACACAAACATGTCATGTTGAATAAGTAAAGCAAAAAAGCTCGAGTAAATAGCATTTTAACACCATTCCTTTATTAATTCTTTGATTTATTACAGTAGCAATACTCAGTTTAAGAATAAGATACTAATCTTGAGAAAAATAATGAATTAATTGCAAAAACAAGAGCATCCAAAACAAAACCAAAAGAAAAAAATAAAGTTTAACAAGAGTATCCAATATGCATGTATGTGTGTGTGTGTGTGTCTAGATGCTTGTATGTATGTTTGTATGTGTGTTTGCATGTCAGTGTGTGTATTGTATGTCGGTGTGTGTGTGTCTAGATGTCAGCGTGTGTCTGGATGTCGGCGTGTGTGCATGTGTGATGTATGTCTATATGTATGTGCATGTTTGTATGCATGTGTGTATATATGTATGTTCCTCCCCTGACAACGATAATTCATGATAATAGCAGGAAGTAATGCAAAACATGCAAATTTCACCTCTGCTATTTAACTATCCATAGTTTCATTTATTGCCAATTTAAGTGGCCTGAAAACAGTTATAAAATGATTTTCATATGATCCCATAAAAATTCATATTAAATCCTCGATACAGTAATGCAATAATTTCCCAATTTTTAAAAAATCATTATGAAGAAGTACGAAAAGCTAAAAGGGAGGGAAAAGTACCATGCAATCTGAAAGAATAAAAACAATGAATTTGGAGATAAAAGCATTGAAATCAAACGGTAAGGAATTTCAATACATGTATAACGTCAAACAAAGGGGATGCACAAGAGTGTGCAAATTATAGAGGAATTAAGTTGATGTGTCATACTTTAAAATTATGGNGCAGTGGCTTAACTCAATTCAAGTTTAATTAGAACAAAACATAGTCCCATAGTTGTGATATGATCTGACGTCAAAATCAACATGTTTTTCTACAAAAATTAGTCCAAACACACATATTTTCTTTAATAATCCAAACAACTCAACAAGAATACAAAATATAAGCACCTACAACTCGAGAGGTAGGCGGTCTCTCCCAACTCTTATAATTTGAGAAGTAGGAAATCTCTCCCAAACCCTAAACCTAAGACTCACAATCCAATCTCATGCATAAATCTAACCCTATACATAATAAACATATTTATACCCAACAATAATAATAATAAGTCTAAACTGCCCTTAGGTGTACAAAAGATATTTGTTTTTTGTCTAGGCGCCAACATAATAATACTCTCCCACCACCAAAAGACATCCTGCCATCAAGTTGGAAAAAAGTGAGTGTTCCTCCTCCCCCACAAATATCTCTACTTCTTTATTCTCTCCCACCTCGTCATGCACTATGAGAACTTGTAATTTCGATCCTTGCAACTGTGTCCTGTGGTAAACTTCTCATCATACTAAAAACATAACCCATTGGCTTGCTTCTCCCGAATCTGTCTCTATAAGGCGCTTGAATGTTGCTAAGAGTCGTGTCCTGTGCAAACTCCCTCTGGACTTCCACTATTTGAGCTTTTGATGTCGCCATGATTTTAGCAGATTGGTAACATTTGTGTTGCTCCTGCTGGCCTTCTTCATAAATTTTTTGTCCTCTCCCATCTAAGCTAGCTCCATCGTCTCCCTCAATCTCCTCGGTCTCAATAGTCAGACTGATGTTCGTATGTTGGGCTTTAGGCTCTTCATGAAATTTCCCTCCAATCCTGCTTCAGAAATCCCCCTTAGCCATCCCGCAAAAGCTCAAATCTCTCCCTGTATTCCATGACAGTCCCCTCTTGAGTTAATACAAAGAAATACTTATGTAGGTCTCCTTCCCAACTTGCTTGAAAATGTTCCAAACAATCATTGAATTTCTCCCACGAATGGATCGAGTATCTAGGCTCCCTCGACTGAAACCAGGCTAGAGCTTTCCCTTCCAAACATAACCCTGCTGTCATAAGTTTCTCCTCCCCATCTAGCCCATTCACCGCAAAGTATTGTTCCGCCCGATACACCCACTCATGTGTTTCCCCCCTCGAAAATATGCATCTTCAACTTCCTAACTCTAACATCTCCACCCCAGCTTTCTCTCCCTCTGTTGTTTCCCCCATGTATCAAGGGTAAAACTCTCTTTTTCGATCGTAGCCATATCCCCTCCTCGCTTCTATCATTTCTTCTTTGTGCTCCTTCATACCTCTTGCATAATGTATTCATGTTTTGACCCACCCGCCTCTATCAGAAATCTCTAATTCACCCTCAATCGAGCCTTGAGAGGGTGTTCGTGATGGTGGATGTTTTCCTCCTCATGCTCCTCACACTATATATCTTTTTCTTTCGTTCTTACAACGGATTCTCCAGTCAACATTTGGTTAGGGTTTGCAAATTATGCTATCGGTAGGCCTATTTAGCATTTCTTGCATTTCCTCGATGCTCTCGAATCGGTCATCCGATCGGTTCTCCATATAAGAGAACATGTCCTATATGGTGGCAATTTTTCTTCCATCCTGAATCAGATTTGACTAATCTATTACTCTAACTTCTTCTCTAAATCATCTACTTTCTTGGTTTTCTTCCTTCTCAATCTTTTTTTTTATAACCAAATAACGAAAGCACTGATATGTTGTTGAAAAAAACCAATCAACTGAAAATTCCGAAATTTCAAAGTTGATACTGCTAAAAATGACGGGGTGCAGTCATGTTATGTCATGATCTCGTCGATGCTTACCAGCTACAAGAATCGCAACTATATCGCACGAGACCCGTCACAATCCCGCTGCCAGCACCTTGCAAGCATTGATTCGTACGATTCATCGCTTTCTTTAGCGTCGAAGTCGTGCGTTGCAATTACGGGGAAACGACTGAAAGGCGCGATCCTTCCCCACACGACGATCCCAAGCAGGAGAGAAAGATGTGATCCCTTGTTCGTCTTGCACACGACTCTATGTGAATCAGTAAGTTGTGATCCTTTCGTCGCCTTCCCCAATAGTTATGGCGCATCTGTATCACAACCCCGGATTGCGTGAGGAGGCAAATGTCTATCAAGTAGCTCTGATCGCGACTATATCGGGTAGACGACGTAAGAAGAAGAGAAGTCGGCACGAGAGGAAGAGGAAAATGGGAGTTTTGGGTCTCCATACGCCATTTCCCTATTGCAATGCCCAAGACCCGCACCCGATCCTTCGCGTCTTGGTAAATGACAATACTTTGTGTCACTTGCACGCGATTGTATGCGAATTTCAGGTCTCGGTAAGCCATGATCCTTCACCGCGTAGCAATCCTTGCCCGATAAAATCGATTGCGATGTCATGCTACCTTCCCCGCAAGCTTTTATCATGATTGTAATACGATCCCGAGCACTTTTCCTAAAAATTTTGCTCTGATCGCAATTTGATACAATTAGACGTCAAAATCAACACGATTTTTCACAGAAATTAGGGCAAACAAAATTATTTTCATCAATAATCCAAACAACCCAACAAGAATACAAAAGAAAAGCACCTACAATTCGTGAGAGGTGATTTCTCTGAATTCCCATAATTCGAGAGGAATGAAATCTCTCTCAAACCTACACCTAAGACTCAAAATACAATCGCATGCGTAAATCTAATCCTAGATATAACAAGTTTATTTATACCAAGCAAAAATAATAATAAAATCCTGAATTACCCTTAGACATACAAAAGACAAAGTTGCCCTTAGGTTAGGCGCTAACGTAACAAGTTGGCTCACTAATTTTATTCGAACTCGATATAAAACAAAAATCTATCCAATTTTTTTTTAGTATTTATTTGTATTTTAATCAAATTAACAAGCTTTGCCAGTGATGGAGCCATCCATAGTTCATAAGACAATTAATTTGCAAGAAAACAGGCAGATGGCCAGCAATGAGGGCCTCAATGATTCCTCTATGCACGTGTAATGTGCAAAATTAACTTAAAATATAGAGGCCACAATCTAAACATCTTCAACCAAAAATATGGAGAGCAAGGCTGTATGAACTAATCTCACTAGGCCAACTAAAAGTTGAACATTGCATAGATCCTTACTTTCCACAGTAACAACCAGCCTAAACTTCATAGAGCATTTAAAA
>JXCR01078596.1:55168-67976 GCA_002079205.1 Phalaenopsis hybrid cultivar
CTCTCTCTCTCTCTCTCCGTGCGTATTCTTTGCTCTGCTTCTCGGCTTCGCAGTGAGATGGAAACCGGAACGAAGCGGCTGTGGGAAAGGAAAGAGGAAATGAAAAGTAAAGATTATGTGCCTTGAATAAAATGACGAAACTGCCACTATAGACATAAATTCAAATTTTTATCGCGGTGTAAAGAGAAGGGACAGAATCGGTAATTTTGTATTTACTGGAATCAATAACTCTGCGGTCAATTCATGCTTAATTCAATTACTAGAAAATATTTTCTGAACAAATTCCGACCTAAATTTTCTCCATTTGGAGGCGGATATTTCGCCCATCGACTCTGGAAAAGTGATGCGATCCGTTGCCGCCAGGCACAGAACAGCAAACAGCGAATGTTTTTCATATGAATATTTTTTTATTTTTATTTTTTATTTGGAAATGACTTGAAATTTCGTTAAAAGATAAGTGCCGTGTGGAAAACAAAAAAAAAATAAATCATTTGACGTTCACGGTAGTACAGGGAAATAAATTACGAATATTTAATGGGAAATTTACTTTCGTTGCCCATTATTCTTATGTATTTACATATATTATAACCACTTTTATATTTATATACATAGCCCACTTTTATATTTATATACATAGCTTTGGATAGTGCTTTCAAAAAAGCTCGTTGTTTTTGAATAGTTCGTGTTCGGTTCGTCAATGAGTTCGTGTTTGATTAATTCGATAAGTAAACGAGACGAACTTGAATAATTTTTTTTCAATCTGTCAGTTAAACTAACCAAACACGAATAGTGAAGCATTCGTTCGTGTTCGAATCGTTATTATTCGAAATATAAAATAATTTAAAATAATTATATATATATATATANATTGTGATATGATCTGATGTCAAAATCAATATGTTTTTCTACAAAACTTAGTCCAAACACACATATTTTCTTTAATAATCCAAACAACTCAACAAGAATACAAAATATAAGCACCTACAACTCGAGAGGTAGGCGGTCTCTCCCAACTCTTATAATTTGAGAAGTAGGAAATCTCTCCAAAACCCTAAACCTAAGACTCACAATCCAATCTCATGCATAAATCTAACCCTATACATAATAAGCATATTTATACCCAACAATAATAATAATAAGTCTAAATTGCCCTTAGGTGTACAAAAGACATTTGTTTTTTGTCTAGGCGCCAACATAATAATACTCTCCCACCACCAAAAGACATCCTGCCATCAAGGTGGAAAAAAGTGAGCGTTCCTCCTCCCCCACAAATATCTCTACTTCTTTATTCTCTGCCACCTCGTCATGCACTATGAGAACTTGTAATTTCGATCCTTGCAACTGTGTCTTGTGGTAAACTTCTCATCATACTAAAAACATAACCCATTGGCTTGCTTCTCCCGAATCTGTCTCTATAAGGCGCTTGAATGCTGCTCAGAGTCATGGTCAATTAGTCGTGTCCTGTGCAAACTCCCTCTGGACTTCCACTATTTGAGCTTTTGATGTCGCCATGATTTTAGCATATTGGTAACATTTGTGTTGCTCCTGCTGGCCTTCTTCATAAATTTTTTGTCCTCTCCCATCTGAGCTAGCTCCATCGTCTCCCTCAATCTCCTCGGTCTCAATAGTTAGACTGATGTTCGTATGTTGGGCTTTAGGCTCTTCATGAAATTTTCCTCCAATCCTGCTTCAGAAATCCCCCTTAGCCATCCCGCAAAAGCTCAAATCTCCCCCTGTATTCCATGGCAGTCCCCTCTTGAGTTAATAAAAAGAAATACTTATGTAGGTCTCCTTTCCAACTTGCTTGGAAATGTTCCAAACAATCATTGAATTTCTCCCACGAATGGATCGAGTATCTAGGCTCCCTCCACTGAAACCAGGCTAGAGCTTTCCCTTCCAAACATAACCCTGCTGTCATACGTTTCTCCTCCCCATCTAGTCCATTCACCGCAAAGTATTGTTCCGCCCGATACACCCACTCATGTGTTTTCCCCCTCGAAAATATGCATCTTCAACTTCCTAACTCTAACATCTCCACCCCAGCTTTCTCTCCCTCCGTTGTTTCCCCCATGTATCAAGGGTAAAACTCTCTTTTTCGATCGTAGTCATATCCTCTCTCCGCTTCTATCCTTTCTTCTTCGTGTTCCTTCATACCTCTTGCATAATGTATTCATGTTTTGACCCACCGGCCTCTATCAAAAATCTCTAATTCACCCTCAATCAAGTCTTGAGAGGGTGTTCGTGATGGTGGATGTTTTCCTCCTCATGCTCCTCACACTAGATATCTTTTTCTTTCGTTCTTACAACGGATTCTCCAGTCAACATTTGGTTAGGGTTTGCAAATTATGCTATTGGTAGGCCTATTTAGCATTTCTTGCATTTCCTCGATGCTCTCGAATTGGTCATCCGATCGGTTCTCCATATAAGAAAACATGTCCTATATGGTGGCAATTTTTCTTCCATCCTGAATCAGATTTGACTAATCTATTCCTCTAACTTCTTCTCTAAATCATCTACTTTCTTGGTTGTCATCCTTCTTAATCTTTTTTTTATAACCAAATGACGAAAGCACTGATATGTTGTTGAAAAAAACCAATCAACTGAAAATTCCGAAATTCCAGAGTTGATACTGCTGAAAATAACAGCAATTAGGGCAAACAAATAAATCAACTAAAAGTCACGTTATGTCATGATCTCGTCGATGCTTAACAGCTACAAGAATTGCAACTATATCGCACGAGACACGTCACAATCCCGCTGCCAGCACCTTGCAAGCATTGATTCGTACGATTCATCGCTTTCTTTAGCGTCGAAGCCGTGCGTTACAATTACGGGGAAAAGACTGAAAGGCGCGATCCTTCCCCACACGACGATCCCAAGCAGGAGAGAAAGACGTGATCCCTTGTCCGTCTTGCACACGACTCTATGTGAATCAGTAAGTTGTGATACTTTCGTCGCCTTCCCCAATAGTTATGGCGCATCTGTATCACGACCCCGGATCGCGTGAGGAGACAAATGTCTATCGAGTAGCTCTGATCGCGACTATATCGGGTAGACGACGTGAGAAGAAGAGAAGTCGGCACGAGAGGAAGAGGAAAATGGGAGTTTTGGGTCTCTATACGCCATTTCCCTATTGCAATGCCCAAGACCCACACCCGATCCTTCGCGTCTTGGTAAATGACAATACTTTGTGTCCCTTGCACGCAATTATATGCGAATTTCAGGTCTTGGTAAGCCATGATCCGTCACCGCGTAGCAATCCTTGCCCGATAAAATCGACTGCGATGTCATGCAACCTTCGCCGCAAGCTTTTATCATGATTGTAATACGATCCCGAGCACTTTTCCTAAAAATTTTGCTCTGATCCCAATTTGATACAATCAGACGTCAAAATCAACACGATTTTTCACAGTTTTTAGGGAAAACAAAATTATTTTCATCAATAATCCAAACAACCCAACAAGAATACAAAAGAAAAGCACCTACAATTCGTGAGAGGTGATTTCTCTGAATTCCCATAATTCGAGAGGAATGAAATCTCTCTCAAACCTACACCTAAGACTCAAAATACAATCGCATGCGTAAATCTAATCCTAGATATAACAAGTTTATTTATACCAAGCAAAAATAATAATAAAATCCTGAATTACCCTTAGACATACAAAAGACAAAGTTGCCCTTAGGTTAGGCGCTAACGTAACAAGTTGGCTCACTAATTTTATTCGANAGACTCAAAATACAATCGCATGCATAAATCAAATCCTAGATATAACAAGTTTATTTATACCAAGCAAAAATAATAATAAAAGCCTGAATTACCCTAAGACATACAAAAGACAAAGTTGCCCTTAGGTTAGGCGCTAACGTAACAAGTTGGCTCACTAATTTTATTCGAGCTCGATATAAAACAAAAATCGATCCAATTTTTTTTAGTATTTATTTGTATTTTAATCAAATTAACAAGCTTTGCCAGTGATGGAGCCATCCATAGTTCATAAGACAATTAATTTGCAAGAAAACAGGCAGATGGCCAGCAATGAGGGACTCAATGATTCCTCTATGCACGTGTAATGTGCAAATTTAACTTAAAATACAGAGGCCACAATCTAAACATCTTCAACCAAAAATATGGAGAGCAAGGCTGTATGAACTAATCTCACTAGGCCAACTAAAAGTTGAACATTGCATAGATCCTTACTTTCCACAGTAACAACCAGCCTAAACTTCATAGAGCATTTAAAACACAGCGTGATGACTACAAAATATAGTGGATTGGCACAAAGACTTCCTAAGCATGCATCTATGTGCGTATCAAAAATAAACAAGGCATCTCTGCTAGGCTTTTCTCTACCTAAAAATCANCCTCAATGATTCCTCTATGCACGTGTAATGTGCAAAATTAACTTAAAATATAGAGGCCACAATCTAAACATCTTCAACCAAAAATATGGAGAGCAAGGCTGTATGAACTAATCTCACTAGGCCAACTAAAAGTTGAACATTGCATAGATCCTTACTTTCCACAGTAACAACCAGCCTAAACTTCATAGAGCATTTAAAAAACAGCGTGATGACTACAAAATATAGTGGATTGGCACAAAGACTTCATAAGCATGCATCTATGTGCGTATCAAAAATAAACAAGGCATCTCTGCTAGGCTTTTCTCTACCTAAAAATCAGCGTGCAAGCAAGTATAAGATCTATGACACAAATGCCAAGTTCCACACGAAGTAGCAAGAAATTTGTACTAGAAGTTGCAAAAAAGAAAAAGAAAAAACATTACAGTTAAGACATATAACTTTAAAGACAACTAAGACAACTAGAAACAAGAAAGAAAAGACAACTTCAAGAATATCTACAGAATAGATACACATATGAGCTTCAAGTTTAACAAATTTGGAAGAAGGCTAAACAAAACCTTATTTGAAATTGGACCTCGTGCAAGATGTGGATTTTTATCACGTAGATGATGGAATCCATAAGCAACTTGAGCATCCATTCCTTCATCATGAAATTAGAAAATTAATTTTCCTGAAATATACACAAAAAAACTAGAAAATACAAAAATGTAAAATTATGACACAAACATGTCATGTTAAATAAGTTAAGCAAAAAAGCTCGAGTAAATAGCATTTTAACACCATTCCTTCATTAATTCTTTGATTTATTACAGTAGCAATGCCTCAGTTTAAGAATAAGGTACTAATCTTGAGAAAAATAATGAATAAATTGCAAAAACAAGAGCATCCAAAACAAAACCAAAGAAAAAAATAAAGTTTAACAAAAGTATCCAATATGTATCTATGTGTGTGTGTGTGTGTGTGTGTGTGTGTGTGTGTGTGTGTGTGTGTCTTTGTGTATAAATGTATGTGTGTGTCTGTATGTATGTTTGTATGTGTGTATGTGTGTTTTTGTATGTATGTTTGTATGTGTGTNCTCGAAAATACAAAAATGTAAAATTATGACACAAACATGTCGTGTTGAATAAGTTAAGCAAAAAAGCTCGAGTAAATAGCATTTTAACACCATTCCTTCATTAATTATTTGATTTATTACAGTAGCAATGCCTCAGTTTAAGAATAAGGTACTAATCTTGAGAAAAATAATGAATAAATTGCAAACACAAGAGCATCCAAAACAAAACCAAAGAAAAAAATAAAGTTTAACAAGAGTATCCAATATGTATCTATGTGTGTGTGTGTGTGTGTGTGTGTGTGTGTGTGTGTGTGTGTGTAGATGTATGTGTGTGTCTGTATGTATGTTTGTATGTGTGTATGTGTGTTTTTGTATGTATGTTTGTATGTGTGTTTGAATGTCAGTGTGTGTATGTATGTCTGTATGTCGGTGTGTGTGTATGGATGTATGTATTTATGTATGTGCATGTTTGTATGCATGTGTGTATATATGCATGTTCCTCCCCTGACAACGATAATTCATGATAATCGCAGGAAGTAATGCAAAACATGGAAATTTCACCTCTGCTATTTAACTATCCACAGTTTCATTTCTTGCCAATTTAAGTGGCCTGAAAACAGTTATAAAATGATTTTCATATGATCCCAAAAAAATTCATATTAAATCCTTGATATAGTAAAGCAATAATTTCCCAACTTTTACAAAATCATTATGAAGAAGTACGAAAAGCTAAAAGGGAGGGAAAAGTAACAATCTGAAAGAATAAAAACAATGAATTTGGAGATAAAACATTGACATCAAACGTCAAACAAACAAATATCAATACATGTATACATGTATAACGTCAAACAAACAAATATCAGGCGACACATGCTTAAACTAGCGAGTATGAATCAAAGAACAACTTATTAAAATAAAAAACTTCAAGAAAAATGCATTAATGCACCAGAGAAATCCCAAGTTTAGACTTACCAATACTAAAATAGTTATAGAAGACCCCTTCAAAGCATGAAACCCTTTCCGGCAAATTACCACCAATATCAAACTCCTGTGAAAAAGATTCACATCAGAAAAAACATAAGGAGGAACTAAGAAATAAAATAAAATAAGTGCAAATAATAGGAACCACAAGTACTATGATATTACAGAAGTTTGCGAACTGAAAGAAAAATTTCAATATATCAAAATGAGAAAGGTAAACGAAAATGATCAGCCTAGAGTCTAAATATTGCAGTGCAGCAATAATCTGACGCGGGTTAGAACAAGAACCCTTGTCTGAAATAAGAGAATGAAGACTAAAACTACTTTCACAACCTGACTGAAGTTGGGTTGCTCTCTATGCTTAAGAGAGTGAGGCAATTCTAATTTTTCTGCTTCGGGCATTGTGACTGTAACATGCCAACTGCAAGAAAAAAATATGACAACCATCAATTCATGCAAAAAAAAAAAACAACTAGAAAATACTCATGTAATCAAAATGTTGGATTTACAGGCATGTTTCACACTTCTTTCNCAACTAGAAAATACTCATGTAATCAAAATGTTGGATTTACAGGCATGTTTCACACTTCTTTCACACCCCCAAACCCCCATTGCTCTCTCTCTCTCTCTAATTAATTTGCTCCCAAAACAGTATAAGCATACATATATATGATATAAATCAAAAGAGAAACATACAAAAACCTCAAGAAAATTTAACATGAAATTTTAACAGAATATACTGCATATGGTTTTAAACCTAAACTAGCCTGTTTTTTGCACTTAAATGTACCAAATAGCAAATGCCATACAGCACTGCAGAAGCAAGCTTCATAATGTAAATATTGTGACGCACATTAACACTTCCCATTTTCATTACAATCAATTTGAATGGNCCAGGATCAAGCTTCATAATGTAAATATTGTGACACACATTAACACTTCCATTTTCATTACAATCAATTTGAATGGTACGGCATGAGTATATTGATTTATGCCATGCCACTAGCTATTAGTGACACTACTAATCGTCCAAAATAAGTGCAAAGAAATAACATGTCAAAAAATAATGCTTTGTAAGGGAATTTTGGACAAGACGCTGGATAGTATTATCATAATATGAAGACTCACTGACAAGAAGTAATAGAAGACAAATGTCACCTATCCAAACGGCAAACAGGACCGTTGGTTGCCTTAAGANGATAACGCTTTGTAAAGGAATTTTAGACAAGAAGCTGGATAGTATTATCATAATACGAAGAATACACTGACAAGAAGTAATAGAAGACAAATGTCACCTATCCAAACGGCAAACAGGACCGTTGGTTGCCTTAANGCAGGAGCAAGCTTCATAATGTAAATATTGTGACGCACATTAACACTTCCCATTTTCATTACAATCAATTTGAATGGTACGGCATGAGTATATTGATTTATGCCATGCCACTAGCTATTAGTGGCACTACTAATCGTCCAAAATATGTGCAAAGAAATAACATGTCAAAAAATAACGCTTTGTAAAGGAATTTTGCACAAGAAGCTGGATAGTATTATCATAATATGAAGACTACACTGACAAGAAGTAATAGAAGACAAATGTCACCTATCCAAACGGCAAACAGGACCGTTGGTTGACTTAAGAAGCGCACGTTTTACAGCAGATCTCCAGGCAAATGGAAATGAACCGCCCTGCATTGAAATAACAAAAATTTATAACAACACCAGTGCCGGAAACTGTTGAACTTCTTGTAAAGCAGCGCCTTACCCAACCAAAGCTCCTAGAAAGATCGTTTCCCGTACCAAGCGGAATAATAGCTGTCGGAGGAACTGGCTCTCTGTTTTGAGCATGAAGCTCTCCGAGACATCCTAATACCCAACCTACTGTACCGTCACCTCCGGCGACCTGCCAAGCAAAGTGCCCACAGTTTTAGCAAAAAAAAAAAAATACTATTGATGCTTTACTAAACCATTTTTTTCACACGATGTCCATTATTATAGATCAAACCAGCATACCATAACCCTCAACCGCTCTCGAGTGACTTTAGCAACTACATCACCAGATTCCGCCAACCTCTCCNACACAGTTTTAGCAAAAAAAAATACTATTGATGCTTTACTAAACCATTTTTTTCACACGCTGTCCATTATTATAGATCAAAACAGCATACCATAACCCTCAACCGCTCTCGAGTGACTTTAGCAACTACATCACCAGATTCCGCCAACCTCTCCAGGCACAGCAACGCGTAATGCACGAAATCCGAGGGTTTTACTTCAGATAGATCAAAAACCTGCAGCGCAAACTTCAGTATGTAAACAACCTCAAAACTAAAAACAAAAGAGGGATCATATGCAGAAAACATATAAACAATCACCGAGGCCATGCTTTTCCTCTTCAAAATAAGAGGGGAAAAACTGAAAACCGCTAAAACAACTAAATAGTACAAAAACCCAGATCAAAGTTTCAAACCCAATCAGGATGTAAAACCAAAAATAAAATAAAATACATCCAATCGTGGAAGCGATCCCAAAAAATCCGCATACTCCTCCACACAGGCCAAATCCGAAAACTTCACTCCTTCTCAAACCAGAGAAAGCGAAAAAGAAATTCAACCTGGTTTTCTCCCATGAGCTCCTGCAGCCTAGCCATGAGTNTGAAACCCTGCTTTTCCTCTTCAAAATAAGAGGGGAAAAACTGAAAACCGCTAAAACAACTAAATAGTACAAAAACCCAGATCAAAGTTTCAAACCCAATCAGGATGTAAAACCAAAAATAAAATAAATACATCCAATCGTGGATGCGATCCCAAAAAATCCGCACACTCATCCACACAGGCCATATCCGAAAACCAAACTCCTTTTCAAACCAGAGAAAGCGAAAAAGAAATTCAACCTGGTTTTCTCCCATGAGCTCCTGCAGTCTANCGAGACCATGCTTTTCCTCTTCAAAATAAGAGGGGAAAAACTGAAAACCGCTAAAACAACTAAATAGTACAAAAACCCAGATCAAAGTTTCAAACCCAATCAGGATGTAAAACCAAAAATAAAATAAAATACATTCAATCGTGGAAGCGATCACAAAAAATCCGCATACTCCTCCACACAGGCCAAATCCGAAAACCGAACTCCTTTTCAAACCAGAGAAAGCGAAAAAGAAATTCAACCTGGTTTTCTCCCATGAGCTCCTGCAGCCTAGCCATGAGTTCCGGCCCATGTCGCCCCCCACTTCGTGAGTTCACAAAGACCACCACAGGCGCCTCCGGCGGTTCCACCACCCCACTCTGGGCAGCCGCATCGGCGTACTTCCTTGCCGCAACACCCGGCTCCCTAAACTTGATCGCTTCCCGCATCGACGCCGCCAGGTCCGCTGGGATCAAGATCCTCCTCCTCAGCTCTTCCTTATCCACCCGCGTCCCCGCTGCCGCCCCTCCTAAACCCTTCAATGCATCCAGTATCGACGACCTCGTCGCCACTCTCGTCTCCACCATCTCTGCTGGCGCCGTCCTCTCCACCATCTCTCTCTCTCTCTCTCTCTGCGTATTCTTTGCTCTGCTTCTCGGCTTCGCAGTGAGATGGAAACCGGAACGAAGCGGTTGTGGGAAAGGAAATATGAAGTAAAAGGTACAGATTGTGTGCCTTGAATTAAATGACGAAACTGCCACTATATTCATAAATTCAAATTTTTATCGTGGCGTACAGGGAAGGGGCAGAATCGGTAATTTTGCATCTTCTCGGATCAATAACTGCGGTCAATTCATGTTTAATTCAATTACTAGAAAATATTTTTAGATCAAATTCCGACCTAAATTTTCTCCATTTGGAGGCGGATATTTCGCCCATCGACTAACTGGAAAAGTGATGCAATCCGTTGCCGCGAAGCACAGAACAGCAAACAGCGAATGTTTTTCATATGAATATATATATATTTTTTAATTTGGAAAATGACTTGAATTTTATTTAAAAGATAAGTGCCGTGTGGAAACCCAAAAATAATAATAATAATAATAATTTGACGTTCACGGTAGTACAGACAAATANATGACTTGAATTTTATTTAAAAGCTAAGTGCCGTGTGGAAACCCAAAAATAATAATAATAATAATAATTTGACGTTCACGGTAGTACAGACAAATAAATTACGTATATTTAATAGGAAATTTACTTTCGTTGCCCACAATTCTTATGTATTTACATATATTATAACCACTTTTATATTTATATAGATAGCTTTGGAGCTTCACGGTGGTTTTTTTTTTCCATTAAATAGAAGTTTTTATAATATAATCATGCTAAATAACCTTGTTAGATATGACTCATATATCATAAATGCACAGTTCTAAATCAGGAGCGGAGCAGAGCGGAAGATTCTGTCCAAATCAGGGGAGTTTTCTTTTGTTGGTTGGGGTTGTGGTACATGGATATTTTGGTAATTATATATTGTACCCAATATTTCTTTTTATGTTTTTTCTAGAGTTATAAATATGTTTGTACGTAACCCTAGCTATTACAACTCATATTTTGTATTTTGTATTTTACTGGATAAGTGAGAAGGCCCAGAGGACGTAGACATCTTTGTCAAATTCTCGTTAAATCTCTGTGTGTTCCTCTAGATTTGTATCGTTATTATTTTTCTTCGCCCTAATTTCTCAACAAACCCTTATGTTTTTTAATAATTGCATATACACCACTCCAAATATTTATATTTATAAATTACTGGTGGGTGATTTTTATGAACTACTAAACCGATATATTCACGGGGGCCACAATTAAATTTTTTAAATTTTTTAAAAATAAAAAAATTGAGTAGGAGTTTTAATATTTGAGCGAGAATTTAAAAATGGATAAAAGAAGATGATTGATTTGTGAATAACAAATTTTAGGAGGTCCGAAGTGTAATTACCTTTATTTTCTCTTGCTATAAACCACTACTGCAAATTCGTTGTAAATTGAGTTTTGCTAAATATATGAGGTTTAGAAATTAAATTTTAATCTCAAAATCTTCTTTATATTGTTAGAAAAGTTAATATTAAAAAAAAAAAACACGCAATTTTTACACTCGAGCACAAAAACTATAACAATGTCGCTTTCTTTTTATCTTTGAAGAATATAGATAATTACAAAAATGCTCAGGCACACAACTAGGTGTGTAAACGAGCCGAACACCAGCTAAGCTCAGCTCGTGTTAGGCTCGTTTATATTTCGAACTCAAAAGTGTGTTCGTGTTCGGCTCGTTTGCTTAGCGAGTCGTACACAAGCCGTTCACGAACAAACAGTCGTTTTAACAACCCTAATTACATAGTCATAAGATGTTTAGGATTGAGACANCATAGCTTTGGAGCTTGACGGTGGTTTTTTTTTTCCATTAAATAGAAGTTTTTATAATATAATTATGCTAAATAACCCTGTTAGATATGACTCATATATTATAAATGGATAGTTCTAAATCAGGAGCAGAGTAGAGCGGAAGATTCTGTCCAAATCAGGGGAGTTTTTTTTTGTGGGTTGGGGTTGTGGTACAGGGGTAATTTGGTAATTACATATTGTACCCAATATTTCTTTTTATGTTCTTTGTAGAGTTATAAATATGTTTGTATGTAACCCTAGCTATTACAACTCATATTTTGTATTCTGTATTTTACTGGATAAGTGAGAAGGCCCCGAGGACGTAGACATCTTTGTCGAATTCTCGTTAAATCTCTGTGTGTTCCTCTTGATTTGTGTCATTATTGTTTTTCTTCGCCCTAATTTCTCAACAAACCCTTATGTTTTTTAATAATTGCATATACACCACTCCAAATATTTATATTTATAAATTACTGGTGGGTGATTTTTATGAACTACTAAACCGATATATTCACGGGGGCCACAATTAAATTTTTTAAATTTATTAAAAATAAAAAATTTGAGTAGGAGTTTTAATATTTGAGCGAGAATTTAAAAATGGATAATAGAAAATGATTGATTTGTGAATAGCAAATTTTAGGAGGTCCGAGTGTAATTACCTTTATTTTCTCTTGATATAAACCGCTACTGCAAATTCGTTGTAAATTGAGTTTTGCTAAATATATGAGGTTTAGAAATTAAATTTTAATCTCAAAATCTTCTTTATATTGTTAGAAAAGTTAATATTAAAAAAAAAAAAAAAACTCGCAATTTTTTACACTTGAGCACAAAAACTATAATAATGTCGCTTTCTTTTTATCTATGAAGAATATAGATAATTACAAACATGCTCATGTGGGATTTACATAGGTGAAAACTCAGGCACACAACTAGGTGTGTAAACGAGCCGAACACAAGCTAAGCTCAGCTCGTGTTCGGCTCGTTTATATTTCGAACTCAAAAGTGTGGTCGTGTTCGGCTCGTTTGCTTAGCTAGTCGAACACGAGCCGTTCACGAACAAAAAGTCGTTTT
>JXCR01078596.1:68477-90889 GCA_002079205.1 Phalaenopsis hybrid cultivar
ATATATATATATATATATATATATATATATATATATTGATTAGTAGTATTTTGAGTCAAAACGAGCCGAACAAGAACAAACAAATATTTGTTCCTATTGTTTGTATTCGATTGTTAACCTAGCGAACGAGCCAAACACAAGCTTCTTAACGAGTCGAACACGAGTTGTTCGCGAACAACGAGCCGTCTTGAGAGCCCTACGCACAACGAGACAAGCATCTCAACTTTAAATAACACCAAAACAATCTTCATGTTACAAAACTTTTAGGGGCATTTACATAAGCTTTTAATATATTTATATATCTAACACTTAAACTTCAACTTTTACACATACAACTTATTATCTATACTTGAAAATATATATTTTACATTTTAAAATTTTTTAAAAAGATGCCTTATTGATCTGATAGAAATTTTGAATGATATAAATATGAAAACTAAAGTTTAGGGGTTGAATATATAAGAACATAAAAATTTAGTCATTTCTCTATAAATCTTAAATCTTACATTTTTTATTGACTCCTTTATTATTATAAAAAATTTAGAAATGATATTTTAATTCAAATATATCTTCTCAAATGCTCAGCTTATATAACGGTAAAATATAGATTTTTTGCGCTCGGATTGTGGCACGTGCCCCATTGTGTAATTTTATGATTTAATTAATATGATCATTGGCACAATTAATTTGCATAATTATGTAACGAACCTTCTAATCACGGCAGCAAAAAGCATACATGTTGTGATAATTTTGACCGAAGATCATTGTGATCAAATAGGTTGACAATTTAAGAGAGAGTTTTCAAAGGCTCTAGAAGTCACAAAAATTTTCGTACCGCTTTTATGATTTTGTAACTATCAACATTTCAAATTATACAGGGTTTTAAATTATTAATTCAAAATTTTCATTAAAACCTTGATTGAAAGTGATGCATAGTGCAGTCAATATTGTCGTCTGTTTGGGGCAGCTGTAGCTTACTAAAAAAACAATTGTATAGTTGCTGAATTTAATAATCATATGCTCAAAAGACTGCGGTGGCTATTACAATTTTTAAATTTTTTTAAAATCAAACCACAGCTAGAAAGCTAACGCTGCGCCTAGTCAAGAGTGGTGAGAAAACGCAGATTTCAGCGGCAGTTTTTTATCAGATTGTCAAAATGTAATTTACTCAAACAAACAAAACTGTGATCGGTGCCGCACCTCCACCGCACCGCCGCCCCAAACAGACTATTAATTTATACTCTGAATATATCCATTTTCTTAATATTAGTAAATCATAGTTGATTATTAATATCAATTAGTTGTGTGTAGAAATGTAAGTGAGCTAAGGAAATTTGTGAGACGTGGCACGATTGGCTCGATAAGTGCCTCATGTACCAAGCTCGATGAGCTAAAAAGTCATGTTCCAACCAGCCCGGCTCGACTCGTTATCACGTGAGTCGATTCGTCTAAAAATATATGTATTAATATAAAATATAATCAAAATATATTAATATTATGTCTCTCTTTTATAATAAACAAATTGAATTGTGAGCCGGCTTAAATTTTTAAACTTAAGCTTGAACTCAAATTTGATTAATTAATAAAGTTGAAGCTGAATATCTCGCCAAGAGTGGCTCGAGATCGACTTGCCTTGTTTGCACCCTAGTTGAAAGCTTCAAAGCAACTATTTTTATTATTATTATTTATTTATATTTTCACTTATTGAATATGTATACAACACAATAGTCAGCACAAATTTCAAAGTATTTGAACAACCCAGACAACCAAGACATCATGTCGCCCTATTGCCAACTGCATGGTCAAGAATCGATTGATACACTATGGTGAGAGGTTCGAACGAGAGTCCCAACTGACTGTTGCGATGGCGAGAATCATTGATCACGATTAATCGGTCGACCCACTTTTACCATGGAGGACGAGATCGACACTTAACTAGGCGCATTGGTCGGCCGACCCATGGCATGGCCGCCACTCAGCTGGTCGTCTCAGTCGGCTGAATACAAGTAAGTCAACTGGCCAAGTTACCGGCATATTAAGATTCAAATTGCAATACCCATATAGTTTGAAATTCATATGATTAATAAAAAGCATCAATTATGTTAAAAGTGGCTTTCATAATTGCTCTGTCATTTCTTTAATTGTACAAAATATACATCTATATATAAGAGACAAAATACGAACAAAAAAACATTTGGCCAATTCTTTATACAGGAAACTTCTAACTTGTTATACTCTCTTTCTTTCTTCCTTCATTCACTCAAACTTAAACTCTCGGGGTGTATTCACAAAGGACAATTTATGATCAAACAAACTAAAAGGTAATGAATGAGCGTGGATATGTCACATATGAGAAATGAAAAAGATTATGAAGGTGAAAGTTCCCATAGAGAGATAGCACGCATGAAACCCAATAGTGATGTTACATAACCATACATCCATGCACAACTCTAGGGATTTCAAGCTCAAATGACCCTTATGATGGAGCAATTCGAGATCCTCCGGGCAGCAATCCACCATAGGAACGACCAGGCACCTCGTCTGGAAGCAGAACCTCTTGGGGCCCGTACCCAAAGGCCCCACCGGGGAACCCGTCTATTCCAGACAACTAGGTCAACAACCAACTGACAGAGGGGCAAGGCAAGTCCCAACACACCAACATATATGCTTCTATGCAAGCAAACAAGTGATGAGAATAGAGGATGCGAGTGCTTTTCTGATCGCTCGTAGAAGTGGCTTTTATGCTCCATATTAAAGAAGCAGTACTGACGCCCAAGCTAAGGTTCTTTCTCATGGATTCTTACAAGGAAAAACCCGACTCAATTGACCACATAGAGGTTAGAATCATCTGTCGGTCTTCTCCAGATAGACAATCCTATAATGTGTCGTCTCTTAACCACCCTAAAGAAGTTGGCCCTTTAATGGTTCAACGGTCTGTCGAATAAAACCATCTAAAGTTACTACAGGTTGAAGATACTCTTTGTTTCACACTTTTCAACCGCGCATAAACAAAGGAAATTCTCAGACACCCTGCTCGACCTCAAGCAGAGATAAAACGAGAGCCTACGAGCCCACACCACTTGCTTCAGTACAATATGCTTGTGGTTGTAGATCTAAAGCCTGATATAGCTGGAACAGCCTTAAAATAAGGAATCTGAAGTGAACGGTTCTTGTATGACCTAAAATTATTTAAACATGCTACTATTGCAGTAGTATTGGAGATGCCAAACGAGCACATACTCTCCGAGGAAGATCTTTGGGACTCTCCGAAGGGTATGCTGGACTTATCCGACCATCCCTCGAGGAAGTGGAAAGAATTGAGGAAACCACGTAAGACAATAGACAATCAGTCCTCTAACGGTCACCAAAACAATAACTCTCAATTACAGGATCAGCGAAGAAATGACTGAGAGAATCATGATTGAAAATCACCCACCGATCAACGTCCGACCCAATATTATGAGTGACCACATGTCTAACAAAAAATGTAAGGTTAGACACCTCTCAGCATTTTAATAGTCAAAATAGTTCAGACCATCCAAAACAAGGACAATTGCAGACCGACCCCACCTTTAGACCCCACCACTAAAGGTGACCCAACCTTAGGAAATCCGAAGAGGTACTGTGAGTACCATCGTGACCATGGCCACGACATGAAGGAATGTTGTCACCTCTGAAACCTTATTGAGGAGCTCATCCGCACCGGGAAGCTTAAAGAGTATATTGCAGTCAGCGCACATGCGCAGCAGTAGAGCAAGTCTGCGGATGAAAACCCTCAAACAGACATGTCCGAACCAACGAGCTCCACGTAGCAGGGATAATCTCAAACATTTTCGGAGGAGGATCTCGACCCTCCGACGGGAAGAGAAGGATCTCGACTCTCTGACGGGAAGAGGCAGCAATCAGGAGAGATATGCTATGTTGTCCCGTATAGACTTTACCATTTACCAGTTGTCTTTATAGACGAGATCTGCCACCAAAGGGAAATCTTTGTAATGAAGTGATCATTGTTAGAACATTGATCAACAACTACCTAATGAGAGTATTTTTGTTTATACAGGAAGTTCAGTCAACATCCAGTTCAAAATAATATTGAAAGATTACGCTCTCAATCACTATGTCACGAATATGTGCTCAAATCTTTTTCATGGGAAAAGATGAGCTTAAATGGCAATGTGCGTGATTCGAACTCATAATCTCATAATGAGATATTATGCCTTAAATCACTATGCCACGATTAAATACACATAAAAGACCAGAAAATGAATTCTCCCGTTGAAAAAACAAACTGTTAATGTTATTATTGGTGGCCTTTGTTTTAAGGTTTTAAGGCATAAACCTACAGAATCCCGCACGTACTATTTTATAACTATCAGCACGTGCGCTTAAATTCCGATAAAGTAATTCTTGTTACCTAGCTTACATTTATGATTATATTTGTTCAATATATATAAGAAAAGAAAAACCTGCTTGCCTAATTTTTGCACCAATTTGTAATAACATTTTAATAATGATTGATTTTGCAGAAGTAAAAACTTCTTACACGTGGCATCAATCGGCTGTGAGAGAGCACGTGAGTTTTGGGGTCCACAAGAAGNATAATTATTTGTTCCTATTGTTTGTATTCGACTGTTGACTTAGCGAACGAGCCGAACACAAGATTTTTAATGAGCCGACCACCAGCTGTTCCCGAACAACGAGCCATCTTGAGAGCCCTACGCACAACGGGACAAGCATCTCAACTTTAAATAACATCAAAACAATCTTCATGTTACAAAACTTTTAGGGGCATTTACATAAGCTTTTAATATATTTATATATCCAACACTTAAACTTCAACTTTTACACATACAGCATATTATCTATACTTGAAAATATATATTTCACATTTTAAAAATTTTAAAAAAAGATGTCTTATTGATGTGATAGAAATTTTGAATGATATAAATATGAAAACTAAAGTTTAGGTGTTGAATGTATAAGAACATAAAAATTGAGTCATTTCTCTATAAATCTTACATTTTTTATTGACTCTTTTATTATTATAAAAAAATTAGAAATGATATTTTAATTCAAATATATCTTCTCAAATGCTCAGCGTATATACCGGTAAAATGTAGATTTTTTGCGCTCGGATTGTGGCACCTGCCCCATTGTGTAATTTTATGATTTAATTAATATGATCATTGGCACAATTAATTTGCATAATTATGATTAATTTGCATAATTATGTAAAGAACCTTCTAATCACGGCAGCAAAAAGCATACATGTGATAATTTTGACCGAAGATCATTGTGATCAAATAGGTTGAAAATTTAAGAGAGAGTTTTCAAAGGCTCTAGAAGTCACAAAAAATTTCGTACCGCTTTTATGATTTTGCAACTATCAACATTTCAAATTATACAGGGTTTTAAATTATTAATTCAAAATTTTCATTAAACTCTTTGAAAGTGAGGCACAGTACAATCAGTGTTTTTGTATGTTTGGGACAGCTGTAACTTACTAAAAAATAATTGTAAAACTGCTTAATTTAATAATTATATGTTCAAAAAACTGCGGTGACTATTATAATTTTCTAGCTAACGTTGCGCCTAATCAAGAGTGATGAGAAAACACAGATTTCAGCAGTAGTTTTTGAACAGACTATCAAAATGTAGTTTACTCAAACAGACAAAACTGTGGTCGGTGCCGCACCTCCACCGCACTGCCGCCCCAAACAGACTATTAATTTATACTCTGAATATATCCATTTTCTTAATATTAGTAAAATCATAGTTGAATATTAATGTCAATTAGTTGTGTGTAGAAATGTAAGTGAGCTAAGGAAATTTGTGAGACGTGACACGAGTGGCTCAATAAGTGCCTCATGTACCAAGCTCGATGAGCTAAAAAGTCATGTTCCAACCAGCCCGGCTCGACTAGTTAGCACGTGAGTCGATTCGTCTAAAAAATATATATATTAATATAAAATATAATCAAAATATATTAATATTATGTTTCTCTTTTATAATAAACAAATTGAATTGTGAGCCGGCTTGAATTTTTAAACTTAAGCTTGAGTTCAAATTTGATTAATTAATAAAGTTGAAGCTGAATATCTCGCCAAGAGTGGCTCGAGATCGACTTGCCTTGTTTGCACCCCTAGTTGAAAGCTTCACTGCAACTCTTTTTTTATTATTATTTATTTATATTTTCACTTATTGAATATGTATACAACACAATAGTCAACACAAATTTCAAAGTATTTGAACAGCCCAAACAACCAAGACATCATGTCGCCCTATTGCCAACAGCATGGTCAAGAATCGATTTATACACTATGGTGAGAGGTTCGAACGAGAGCCCCAACTGACTGTGGCGAAGCCGGGAATTATTGATCACGATTAATCAGTCGACCCACTTGTACCATGGAGGACGAGATCAACACTTAACTAAGCGCATCAGTCGGCCAACCCATGGCATGGTCGCCACTTAGCTGGTCGTCTAAGTCGATTGAATTCAAGTAAGTCAACGGGCCAAGTTATTGACATATTAAGATTCAAATTGCAATACCCATATAGTTTGAAATTTGTATGATTAATATAAAACATCATTTGTATTAAAATTGGCTTCCATAATTGCTCTGCCATTTCTTTAATTGTACAAAATACACATCTATAAATAAGAGAAAATACAAACAAAAAAACATTTGGCCAATTCTCTATACAGGAAACTTCTAACTTGTTATACTCTATTTCTCTCTTCCTTCATTCACTCAAACTTAAACTCTCGGAGTGTATTCACAAATGACAATTTATGATCAAACATCCTAAAAGGTTGTGTAATGAGTGTGGATGTGTCGCATAAGAGAAATGGAAAAGATTATGAGAAAGTTCCCATAAAGAGATAGCACGCATGAAACCCAATAGAGATGTTACACAACCAGACTTCCATGCACAAGTCCAGGGATTACAAGCCAAATGACCTCATGATGGAGCAATTTGAGATCCTCTGGGCAGCAATCCCCCATAGGAACGACCAGACACCTCGTTTGGAAGCAGAATCTATTGGGGTCTGTCCCCAAAGGCCCCACAACGGAACCCATCTATTCTAGACAACTAGATCATAAACCAACTGACAGAGGATAAAGGCAAGTCCCAACACACCGACATAGTTGCTTCTATGCAAGCAAACAGGCGATGAGAATAGAGGATGTGAGTGCTTTTCTGATCGCTCGTAGAAGCGGCTTTTACGTGTCATATTAAAGAAGTAGTACCAACGCCCAAGCTAAGGATTCCTCACATGGATTCTTACAAGGTAAAGACCGACTCAATTGACTACGTAGCGTTGTTCGAAACATTTGTCAGTCTTCTTCAGATAGACGACCCTGTAATGTGCCGTCTCTTTTTAACCACCCTAAAGAAGTTGACCCTTCAATGGTTCAACGGTTTGTCGAACAAAACCATCTAAAGTTAATACAAGTTGAAGATATTCTTTATTTCACACTTCTCAAACGTGTAGAAACAAAGGAAAGTCTCAGACACCCTGCTCGACCTCAAGCAAAGATAAAACGAGAGCCTGCAAGCCTACACCACCTGCTTCAAAACAATATACTTGTAGTTAGAGATCTAAAGCATGATATAGCTGGAACAGCCTTAAAACAAGGAGTCTGAAGTGAACGGTTCTTGTATGACCTAAAATTATTTAAACATGCTACTATTGTAGTAGTATTAGAGATGCCAAACGAGCACATACTCGCCGAGGAAGACCTTTGGGTTTCTTCGAAGGGTAAGCCGGAGTCATCCGACCATCCCTCGAGGAAGTGGAAAGAATTGAGGAAACCACGAAAGGCAATAGACAATCAGTCCTCTAACGGTCACCAAAACAATAACTCGATTACGGGATCAGCGAAAAAATGACCAAGAGAATCATGATTGAAAATTACCCATCAATCAACCTCCGACCCAATATTATGTGTGACCGCATGTCTAACAAAAAATGTAAGGCTAGACACCCCTCAGCATTTTAATAGTCAAAATAGTTCAAACCATCCAAAACAAGGATAATTGCAGACCGACCCCACCACTAAAGGTGGTCCAACCTTAGGAGATATGAAGAGGTACTGTGAGTACCATCGTGACCATGCCGACGATACGAAGAAATGTTGTCACCTCTGAAACCTTATTAAGGAGCTCATCTGCACCGGGAAGCTTAATGAGTTTAATGCAGTCGGCGCACATACGCAACAACAAAGCAAGCCTGCGGCATGAAAACCCTCAAACATACATGTCCGAGCCAACGAGCTCCACGTAGCAGGGATAATCCCAAACATTTTCGGAGGAGGATCCCGACCCTCCGGCGGGAAGAGACAACAATCATGAGAGATATGCTCTGTTGTCCCGTATAGACTTAATCATTTAACAGTTGTCTTTATAGAAGAGATCTCCCACCAAAGGGAAATACTTGTAATGAAGCGATCATTGTTAGAACATTGATCAACAACTACCTAGTGGGAGTATTTTTGTTTATACAGGAAGTTCGGTCAACATCCTATTCAAAACAGTATTGAAAAATTACGCTCTCAATCACCATGTCACAAATATGTGCTCTAAATCTTTTTCGTGGGAAAAGTTGAGCTTAAATGACAATGTGTGTGATTCGAACTCATAATCTCACAGGGAGATAAACCTTAAATCACTATGCCACCAATAAATACACATGATAGACCAAGAAATGAATTTTCCCATTGAAAAAAAAAAAACCGTTAATGTTATTATTGGTGGCCTTTGTTTTAAGGTTTTAAGGCATAAAGCTACAGAAGCCCGCACGTACTATTTTATAACTATCAGCACGTGCGCTTAAATTCCGATAAAGTAATTCTTGTTACCTAGCTTACATTTATGATTATAATTGTTCAATATATATAAGAAAAGAAAAACCTGCTTGCCTAATTTTGGCACCAATTTGTAATAACATTTTAATAATGATTGATTTTGCCGAAGTAAAAACTTCTTACACGTGGCATCAATCGGCTGTGAGAGAGCACGTGAGTTTTGGGGTCCACAAGAAGCAAGTTTATGTGAATAATGACAATTATTATAGTAACTCGAAATTCAGATAAGACAATAATTGGCTAAATATATTTTTGGTAGAATAAATCTTAAAATTATTAAATTTCTTTTAAAATAAATGAATTACATCATAATTATTTAAAATAAATTTAATAATTATGAAATTCATTCTGATTAAATTTTATTTAAGATATCTTATTTTTTTAGGTATTTTCAAATATATTATATATTATACATACATTTACTTGCTTAGGCCATTCAAGCCAAGTTGAATGGATCAACTATCAAAGTTAGTAATTAATTTATCTATTTTTCTCAAAAATAACTTGATTTAAGAAAAAAATATACTTTCAAATTGAGATTCAATGGCCTAGATGAGTACAATAATAGGAAGGATCCGAATATGTTNCTGAAATTCATTCTGATTAAAATTTATTTAAGATATCTTATTTTTTTAGGTATTTTCAAATATATTATATATTATACATGCATTTACTTGTCTTAGGCCATTCAAGTCAAGTTGAATGGATCAACTATCAAAGTTAGTGATTAATTTATTTATTTTTCTCAAAAATAGCTTGATTTAAGAAAAATATATACTTTCAAATTGAGATTCAATGGCCTAGATGAGTACAATAATAGGAGGGATCCAAATATGTTGCATATGTGATGCTACACTAATATTTAGCCCTCATAAATGAGATGTTATCATTCAAATTAATTGAGTTTTATAAATGATTGATACTTTAAAGACTAGTGCATGCCTTAGAATTGAAATCCATAGAATCGTGCATTTTGATATGAAGATATCCACATATCACTTTTTCCTTGTGGCAATAATAACATTCGTATATATGGCTTCTCCCAATAATTATAAGAGATTTGATCGTTGATGCCAACAATGTAAACCCTTGAGATATAAGGAGTGCAAGCCCCTTAATACATCTTAAGTTAATATTTTGATAACATTTAAAATAAAAAGATAATGATGATGATGATAGTTGTATTATTATTATTATTGATAAAATTTAAAGGTATCAAGATCAAATTAGGTCCATTAAAAGATCAATCAAATACGAAAATCTCGACCACTTCATCTAAGATCAATGTGTTTAATTATTTTCTTACACAATATCATATAAGATATGATTTATCTTATATGGAAGTGGTTGTTCAATGTCACTGTTGTATTGGTTGACATCTCACATTCTTGGCACTTTGTTATTGCCAACAATGCCTCTATGACTTGAGATAGTTAAATAAATGCCAAAGTTAATATAGTTTAGCAAGTTTGATATAGAACCATTAAAATTATGACTTGTAGAATTGATCAATTTGTGAATCATTTATGGCATTGAATTGTTCTCAAGATGATAAATATTTCACTTGAAAGATGATGTTCATCATGCTTTATTTATTGCCCAACTCTAATAATAAAACAAAAAAAAAAATGATATTACTAAGAATCCTATAGAATTTTAGTTACCAAGACACTCTTAATGTTAGATTGCTCTCGAATAGATNGTTATATGTAAGCGATTGTTTACTGTCACTGTTGTATTAATTGACATCTCACATTCTTGGCACTTTGTTATTGCCAACAATGCCTACATGACATCAGATACTTAAATAAATGCCAAAGTTAATATAGTTTAGCAAGTTTGATATAGAACCATTAAAATTATGACTTGTAGAATTGATCAATTTGTGAATCATTTATGGCATTGAATTGTTCTCAAGATGATAAATATTTCACTTAAAAGATGATGTTCATCATGCTTTATTTATTGCCCAACTCTAATATTAAAAAAAAAATTTGATATTACTAAGAATCCTATAGAATTTTAGTTACCAAGACACTTTTAATGTTAGATTGCTCTCGAATAGATAAATACTTTAAATACTAAGTCAATTGCCCATTGGCATCATTTTCTCAAAGAAGTTCCTAAAATTATTTTGACTAAACAAATATCAAAATTTTGATTTATTAACTCCNGAATAGATAAATATTTTAAATACTAAGTCAATTGCCCATTGTCATCATTTTCTCAAAGAAGTTCCTAAAATTATTTTGACTAAACAAATATCAAAATTTTGATTTATTAACTCCATTGTATTCAAGTTGTAAGAGTTTAAGAATGAAACTTTTGGTAAGTGTATTGAAGATTGCACAAGTATCCTCCTTTTTCTCATTTATCATCATTTGGTTGCAGAAGAGGATTGTTATATGTCTCTGTTACAGATTCATCACCTTTGGAGGAAACATGGATTGGAATATTGAGATATAGGACATCAGACATATTAGAAAGCGGAGGGGCAAGGACACAAAGAGAAGTAATTGTAAGTGCCTCACTCTTGCTGAAAAAAGGTCTTTGAGCATTTCTAGTTCTCCCTAATCCCCTTCCTCTTTTAGGGATCAAGGGGACAAGTGACTTGAGTTAGTTGACTTTTGGACATGAAGAAGTTTCATGCCCTAAAGTAGCATAGTCTTTGCATGGAAAATCTCAACATGCCTTCTGTCTTGCAATTAAAAATAGTGAAGAATGCTCCAAATCACATTTGTGAATTTAATCGTAATTAATAGAATTTAAAAACAAATCTAATAAGATGAAATTTAATCTAAATTTTTTATAATAATTTTGCTTTTAATTTTAAACTATTATTTAAATATATGCCTTTGAACTTAAATTCCCTTAGAAGAGAAGTAACGATAAAACAACCAATTAAGGATCTGTTTGGGGTAGCTATAACTTATTGGATAATCCGCTGATAAGCTGATTAAAAATAATTTGCTGATAAGCTAGGTGCGGTAGCTATTACAAATTTTTATTTTTTTTGAAAAGCCAGACCGCAGCCAGAAATCTGTCACTGAACCTAGACATGTGCGATGTGAAAACTTTGTTTTCAACATTTTGAAAATGCATAGGCTGCCAAAACGCAGTTTACCCAAACATGTCAGGTGTGTTTTTAAAACGCCACCGCACCAAATAAGTTGTTCCAAACGAATCCTAAATTAACAGATACATAATCAAGCAAATTTGACCATTTCTACAAACTTTTGTGCAATAGTTGAACTACTCGTAATTCGGTTAAGGATGGGTTAGGAGTAATATTAAATTTTTAAGAGGACTAATATGAAAATTAATTAATTATTTTTAAGCCTTTTGTTTTATCGTCATTCAGTCGAACTCTTGACCAACAAAATCACTTTATAAAAATTGTTATGTAAGAAGCCATTTTAATTAAGGAAGATAACTTACACATATAAATAAATAAATAAAATTAAGACAAATGTGAAATTTTCTTATCAAAAATATAGAAAGAACTATGAAATATTTTCAATTAAAATAATTATGATAATAATAAACATGAATTACGGTAAATTATTCTTATCTAAAGTTAGGAGTGCCATTGAGGATGATAGAGATGATCCTACTCTTGTAGGTAGGGTTAACATAAGCTTTGGCGGATAAGATGGTGCTTAAAGGTTAGAATGACCACTAAACATGTTTGTGGCGATCTCTTCTTTAAAGACTAGAACAACTAAACTTGAACGCAAAGTCTAGATCGTCACAAAAAGACTTGGTGGTGACTGCGATTAATCATATTTACATTGCTAAAAATAGAAAAAAAACATGGCATGAAAGTTGCCAGTAATGAAACATAGAAGGTCACGGAAGTTTTTGGGTGGTTAAGATGATCTTATTTCTAGAAGTGAAGACAACATTATAGAATCCGTAGTTTTGATCATAAAAATACCTAGTTGGTGGATTTAGGGTCTGTTTGGGGCAGCTACAGCTTATTAAATAATCCGCTGATAAACTTATTAAAAATAATTTGTTGATAAGCTAGGTGCGGTGGCTTTGAATTTTTTTTTTTTTTTGGAAAAGCCAAACCACTGTCGGAAAGCTACCACCGCACCTAGATAGATGCGGTGTGAAAACACTGCTTTTAGCGTTTTCAAAACGCATAAGCTGTCAAAACGCAGTTTACTCATCCAGTCCAGGTGTGTTTTCAAAACGTCATCGCACCAAATAAGCTGCCCCAAACAGACCTTTAATGATTTAAAATAGTTAGTTTTAGGATTAAAAATCCATTGTTTTGAACATAAAAATACCTGATGCTTGCCACATCCTAAAATCTAAAGGTGATATAGAATATATAAGCTTAGCCATTATCAACTAAATAGAATAAAATAAATAAATAAATAAATAAGCAACAAAACACATACCAACATTTGGAAGGATATTTTAATGATAATTTATTTTACTTGAGAGTTATCTAAATTGCTTTTGATGCATAGTTATAGCCTTCTTAGCCCTTATTTGTTCTTTTACTAGATGAATGAGATTAATATTTAAATATTCTATCTCTCATATCCATAAATAATATAAAAGTCCACCAAAAATACCTCCAAAAAAAGGCCACATAATGACTTAGGATTTACGCCTAAAATTTAGCGAATCTCAAAAGAGAATTTTTGAAAAATGCTCTTTAAAATTTCTCCCCAATTTTAATCGAGCAGTCCTAAATTTATTTCTTCAAATTTCTAATTCAAAAATTGCTTCAAGTTTAAGCCTAATTGGATGTAAACATTCATATAAATTCTATTTTTTAGTCTGCACGACTGTTAATAAAACGATGTTCATTTATTTTGAAGGGGCATTTACATGCATGTCATTCAATTATTACGCATTACATATCTAATACCTNGATTAATATTTAAATATTCTATCTCTCATATCCATAAATAATATAAAAGTCCACCAAAAATACCTCCAAAAAAAGGCCACATAATGACTTGGGATTTACACCTAAAATTTAGCGAATCTCAAAAGAGAATTTTTGAAAAATGCTCTTTAAAATTTCTCCCCAATTTTAATCGAGCAGTCCTAAATTTATTTCTTCAAATTTCTAATTCAAAAATTGCTTCAAGTTTAAGCCTAATTGGATGTAAACATTCATATAAATTCTATTTTTTAGTCTGCACGACTTTTAATAAAAAGATGTTCATTTATTTTGAAGGGGCATTTACATGCATGTCATTCAATTATTACGCATTACATATCTAATACCTATTTAATATCACATCAAATTAAAATTAAATACACGTTTTTCATGTACTTAATGATGCCAAGATGTTGTCAGTGTAAATATCTAACTTTGGGTGCTAGGTATGTAAATACATAAGAATTATGCGGCATGCATGTAAATTTCCCTATTTTGAAATATTCTTTACCTTTCCACTTCCTGGATTGCAAAGCAGTCCAGCTAACGGCTGATGATTTCTCTACACCAGCAATAGTAGGAAAAAAATAATAGATAAAATATTAAAAAAAGAGGGGGAAGCATTGAATTACCAGTCTTTGAAAGGACTTTGAAAGTTAGCACAACTGCTGCTTCTAGTCATCTTTTTTTNTAAGCATTGAATTACCAGTCTTTGAAAGGACTTTGAAAGTTAGCACAACTGCTGCTTCTAGTCATCTTTTTTTAATTGAAAAGTGCTAAATTAATAAAAAATAACTAAATAAAATTTTTAATCAAGTCATAATTTTCATTCGCCCAACATACTTTGACTAAAAAATAATAATTTTTTTAGAAATTAAGAGTTATTAAACTGTTTAGCCGCTTGCACTTAGTTGCGATTTAGGGACTGTTTGGTGTAGCTGCAACTCATTGAATAATCTGTTGATAAGTTGATTAAAAACAATCTGCTGATAAACTAGGTGTGGTGATTATTATAATTTTTTATTTTTTTTTTGGAAAATCCAAACCGCAGCTAGAAAACTGTCACCGCACCTACATAAGTACGAATAAATGAGGTGTGAAAACGTTGTTTTCAGCATTTTGAAAATACATAAGTTGCCAAAATGCATATTATTCAAACAGGTCAGGTGCATTTTCAAAATGCCACTGCACCAAATAAACGGTCCCAAACAAGCTCTTAGTGAAGCCCTTTCGACTGATTTTATACCATTGACGAATAAAAATCAAGTTGATGTCCGCCCTATTCAATTCAATTATCATGAAAAATTAAATTAAAAAAGGTCTTATTTATAATCACATGGGTGCTATTTGCTTCTTGAGAATTATAGAGTAACACAAAACTAAACATATTAAAGCTGGTAGTTGGCCGCCACCGGCAGAACTCACATAATTGAAGCAACGACTTTAAATAAAACAGCGAAGTTATTCAATGCACCAACAACCTGCTGCTAGCCAACAAAAGCTTTTTAATACGTACCGAACTCTTGTACTCTTAATATAACATGATCATTGTGCTGCTAAATTAATTTTGGCGAATTTACATACCCAGCACACAACTATTATGAATTTACATATCTCACATCTAAATTTCCATATTCACATATTGAAAAAGTTATAATAGTTTAGCGATATGCGCGCAAAAATGAAAGTTTAGGTTTTGGATGTAAATACAAAAGAATTGTGTGTTATGTATGCAAATGCACCTTAATTTTTCACTAACTTGTGTCTCCAAGTAGAGTAACTGTAGTGATCTTTACTCGCAGCACTTGCGCCAGAGAGAAGGGTGGCTCTCTCAACCAAGATATTCGATCTGTCGTCGATTCGGTACGAGATGTCGACTCCTTCGAGAATCAAATGATAAATGACACCAGGAGGTTCATCACCACCATTTTCTGAGAGAAATGAGAATCCATGGTTTTCACATTCAATAATCCCATGATGTGGTCTGCTCCGCTGGGAAAAGGACCTGATGTCCCAGGAGAGAACCTCCTTGATAAAACTCTGGAATTCATCCATGGATGAATATAATGAATTTTTCTCCTGAAAGCAATTTAATTACTTCTTAGCTACAAATGAAAAATCTATGTCAGACTTCTAATGGATTATAGTTCAATGAATAATGGTTTTTGTTGATGAAATGTTTATGGCGAATAATAAATATCAGCTCAGCACGAGATCTTTATCAAGTTGAATTTGAGAGAAGTCAGCTCACAAAAATTTCCATAGTTCATTCCAAAACTTTTTTTTAACATCCAAAGGTGATGTTTGGCTGCTACCTGATTTTATGTTAAATAGGGCTTATCAAATCCAATAAATTTGGATATATCAAATCCAGTGCGACGGTGAAGGAACTTACGAGCGACGACGGAGTAAATCCCTTAAATCCGTCTCGCAATCAGATTTAGTAAATTCAAATTTACATTGTAGTAAAAGCGGTGGAACACGAGAAACAGAGACGAAACATGAAAAATTTTGATTTAAAAAAGCGTTTGGATATAATTTTCATTTTTTTTTTGGTGTTTGCCTGGATTTATCCTTAAATCCATGCCTAAATCCTATCAAAATCATGCTACCAAAGACCCCCTAAGTATCAGAAAATGNGAGCGTTTGGATATAATTTTCATTTTTTTTTTTTGGTGTTTGCCTGCATTTATCCTTAAATCCATGCCTAAATCCTATCAAAATCATGCTACCAAAGACCCCCTAAGTATCAGAAAATGCCCAGTACTTGAGGTTCTCAATAAAAACTGGACAATAACGAATGAGATAGAGATTCAAAGATGATTTCGCCTGAATACTCGGCAATAAAGACAATACATGACTCAAATAAATTTTTAAATGGTGTTGAAACTGGAACTTACGTTTTNCATGGGTATCCTTCTTTTTCTCATTCATCGTCATTTGGTTGCAGAAGAGGATTGTTATATGTCTCTGTTACAGATTCATCACCTTTGGAGGAAACATGGATTGGAATATTGAGATATAGGGCATCAGACATATCAAAAAGCGGAGGGGCAAGAACACGAAGTGAATTAATTTTAAGTGCCTTACTCTTGCTAAAAAAAGTTCTTTGAGCATTTCTAGTTCTCCCTAATCCCCTTCCTCTTTTAGGGGTCAAGGGGACAAGTGACTTGAAATTAGTTGACTTTTGGACATGAAGAAGTTTCATGCCCAGAAGTAGCAGAGTCTTTGCATGGAAACTCTCAACATGCCTTCTATCTTGCAATTAAAAATAGTGAAGAATGCTCCAAATCACATTTGTGAATTTAATCGTAATTAATAGAATTTAAAAACAAATTTAATAAGATGAAATTTAATCTAAATTTTTTATAATAATTTTGCTTTTAATTTTAAACTATTATTTAAATATATGCCTTTGAACTTAAATTCCCTTAGAAGAGAAGTAACGATCAAACATCCAATTTAACCAATTAAGGGTCTGTTTGGGGCAGCTACAGCTTATTGGATAATCCGCTAATAAATTGATTAAAAATAATTTGCTGATAAGCTAGGTGCGGTAGCTATTACAATTTTTTATTTTTTTTAAAAAGTCAGACCGCAACCAGAAAGCTGCCACCGCACCTAAACATGTGCGGTGTGAAAACTCTGTTTTCAGCATTTTGAAAACGCATAGGCTGCCAAAACACAGTTTACCCAAACATGTCAGGTGTGTTTTAAAACGTCACCGCACCAAATAAGTTGTTCCGAACGGACCCTAAATTAACAGATACATAATCAAGCAAATTTGACCATTTCTACAAACTTTTGTGCAATAGTTGAACTACTCGTAATTCAGTTAAGGATGGGTTAGGAGCAATATTAAATTTTTAAGAGGACTAATATGAAAATTAATTAATTATTTTTAAGCCTTTTTTTTTTTATCGTCATTCAGTCGAACTCTTGACCAACAAAATCACTTTATAAAAATTGTTATGTAAGAAGCCATTTTAATTAAGGTAGATAACTTACACATATAAATAAATAAATAAAATTAAGACAAATGTGAAATTTTCTTATAAAAAATATAGAAAGAACTATGAAATATTTTCAATTAAAATAATTATGATAATAATAAACATGAATTACGGTAAATTATTCTTATCTAAAGTTAGGAGTGCCATTGAGGATGATAGAGATGATCCTACTCTTGTAGGTAGGGTTAACATAAGCTTTGGCGGATAAGATGGTGCTTAAAGGTTAGAATGACCACTAAACATGTTTGTGGCGATCTCTTCTTTAGAGACTAGAACAACTAAACTTGAACGCAAAGTCTAGATCATCACAAAAAGACTTGGTGGTGACTGCGATTAATCATATTTACATTTCTAAAAATGGAAAAAAAAAACATGGCATGAAAGTTGCCAGTAATGAAACATAGAAGGTCACGGAAGTTTTTGGGTGGTTAAGATGATCTTATTTCTAGAAGTGAAGACAACATTATAGAATCCGTAGTTTTGATCATAAAAATACCTAGTTGGTGGATTTAGGGTCTGTTTGGGGCAGCTACAGTTTATTGAATAATTCGCTAATAAACTTATTAAAAATAATTTGCTGATAAGTTAGGTGCGGTGACTTTGAAATTTTTATTTTTTTAGAAAAGCCAAACCACTGTCGAAAAGCTACCACCGCACCTAAATAGATGCGGTGTGAAAACACTGCTTTTAGCATTTTCAAAACGCATAAGCTGTCAAAACACAGTTTACCCAAACAGTCCAGGTGTGCTTTCAAAACGTCATCGCACCAAATAAGCTGCCCCAAACGGACCCTTAATGATTTAAAATAGTTAGTTTTAGGATTAAAAATCCATTGTTTTGAACATAAAAATACCTGATGCTTGCCACATCCTAAAATCTAAAGGTGATATAGAATATATAAGCTTAGCCATTATCAACTAAATAGAATAAAATAAATAAATAAATAAATAAGCAACAAAACACATACCAACATTTGGAAGGATATTTTAATGATAATTTATTTTACTTGAGAGTTATCTAAATTGCTTTTGATGCATAGTTATAGCCTTCTTAGCCCTTATTTGTTCTTTTACTAGATGAATGAGATTAATATTTAAATATTCTATCTCTCATATCCATAAATAATATAAAAGTCCACCAAAAATACCTCCAAAAAAAGGCCACATAATGACTTNCAATCATGCAAGTAGAATGCCCCGCACAAAACCATTCGATGCTCAAACCAATGCTTGCACTAAGTTGAACCATCATATGAAGATTCTATCCCGCAATAAATTATAACTATAATATTTTAAAACTATAACAAACTATAACTACAACTAGAACTATATTATAACTATAGTTATAGTATCCTACAACATACTATACTATAACTAAAGATATATTATTCTACAACTATAATTAACCATAACTACAATATAACTATAGCTATAGTATTGTACAAAATACTGCATAATAGCTATAGCTATAATATTCTACAATTATAACTAATTATAATCACAACTATAAAAACACTATAACTATAACTATAGTATTTTAGAACATACTATATTATAACTATAATTATTGTTCTGCAATTATAACTGCAAACACAACCATACCTACATATTAACTATAGCAAAGTTAATATGTGTCGACCCCTCATTCTCCTATACATAATCATCCAAGTAGAATGTCAACCAGACCGGAGAGTGTTTGCCCTTCACAAAACCCTTCGGTGCTCAAACCAATGCTTGCACTGGGTGGAAACATTATAAGAAGATTCTCTCCGATAATAAATTATAATGATAACTATAATATTCTAAAACTATAACAAACACTATGACTATAAACGTAACTATAATATAGTTATAGTATCCTACAACATTCTACACTATATATATATTATTCTACAATTATAATTAACTAAAACTATAATATAATTATAGCTATAATATTGTACAACATACTACATAATAACTATAGTCATAATATTCTACAATTATAAATAATTATAACCATATCTATAACAACACTATGACTATAAACGTAACTATAATATTCTACAACATACTATATTATAAATATAGTTATTGTTATGCAATTATAATTAACTACAGATACAACTATAACTACATATTAACTATAGCTATAGTACTCTAGAGCTATAACTACATTAAATCACACTATATCATGTAACACTACGTAATATTATACTATATTAATATTACAATTACAATTATAACTATAGCTACAGAATTCTACAAAATATTACATTATAATTATAGTTATGATATTAAACAGCTAAAACTAACTGTAACTAAAACTATAACTACAAAATACACATAGCTATAGTATTTTACAATGTACTACATTATAATAGCTATAGTATTCAACAACATACTATGCTATAACAATAGCAATAGAATTCTACAACTATTACAAAATATAACTAAATCAAAATCTATATAATAACAATAACTATAGTATACAACATACTACATTATAACAATAGCAAAAGAATTCTACAATTATAATTATAACTATAACTATAACTATACTATAATTATAACTATAATATTCTAAAACATACTAAACCATAAATATAGCTATAGTGTTCTACACTATAACAAACAATAATAACATTAAGTTACACTACACTATATAACACTATAACTATAGCTATAGTATTCTACAATAATACTGATTATAGAACTAGAAGTAAAGTATTTTACAACTATAACAAACTATAACTACCAACTAGAATTAAACAGTAACAATAGTCATAATATTCTAAAACATACAACACTACACTATATCTATAATATTATACGAATTATAACTAACTATGCCTACACTATAGGTATAGCTATAATATTCTACAAATATAATTAACGATAACTACAACTAAAATTAAACAATAACCATAGATATAATATCTACAAAAATGTAACTAATTACAACTGCAACCGTAATTACAGTATAACTATAATCGTTGTATTCTACAATTATAACTAATTATAACTATAACAANTTGTATGCATCAGAAATCTGATAGTACTGATGAATATATTCATTTGACGCATAGAAAAGTTCTAATCATTTATTACTCAACATAAGAAATGTTTCGGCACTAATCCTGAGAAGATCTAAAGGTCCAAAGGAGAAGAGTACAACGAGGGAAGGGCCCACCAACAAAATAAAGTGAGACCCACTTTTCCGACTGTCCGAGCCAAAGCAAATAATACCAAAGCCGACCGAGCCACGAGGACAGAAAGATGACCAAATGTCCTAGTCTGAACCGTTCAAAAAGAACCAAATTTTGGAATACATGAATATTTCCTGAGGAAAATCTTATTTTAGACATGCAACTAACCCGTGCAACATTCTCAGACGCTTAAGATTAGGAAACTTGGGGCACATGACGGAGCACATGCAGGAATGTCTTGTGANGAGGAGAAGAGTACAACGAGGGAAGGGCCCACCAACAAAATAAAGTGAGACCCACTTTTTCGACTGTCCGAGCCAAAGCAAATAATACCAAAGCCGACCGAGCCACGAGGACAGAAAGACGACCAAATGATCCTAGTCTGAACCGTTCAAAAAGAAACAAATTTTGGAATACATGAATATTTCCTGAGGAAAATCTTATTTTAGACATGCAACTAACCTGCGCAACATTCTCAGACGCTTAAGATTAGGAAACTTGGGGCACATGACGGAGCACATGCAGGAATGTCTTGTGAATTTGAACTAAATTTTAGGAGATTTTATTGTTATTTGTACAAAGGTGTTACTATTGAAAATGTGTGGAACAATTTCATTTAAGACTTTTTGTCTGATAGTGCAGAGAGATTGTAGATCTGGTGGTGAAAAATTGACCTAGTGTTTTATCACAATTTTTATTTGAGTTCGTTGATGAGCCATCGAGTCTCCTAAAAATCTGGTACAGATTTTTTTTAATGCATCATTTATCTCTATAAGTGAACTAAGAGTTCGCTACATGTTTCATTTGAGCTTGTTTGGTAAGTTGAGTTTCTTGAGCATGCAAGATTCCTCATTGGGGCCCTAAAATTTGTTTTATGTCTACTACTACGAAAGTGGTGCAGATCTATTGGGAGCGTGCAAAATTTCATTTTTGGATCATAAAATAAATCACCTTCTATTTGCTAGCGAGTGCATTGTGAATCCATAGGCAATAAAAATTTTCAAATTTTCCAAATATATTTGAAGTTTATCATCTCTTTCTGATCACTCATTTGAGTGCTCAAATAGACCCCACAAATCATAAGACAGTTTCAAATAAATTTAATTAGTTGATAAAAAGCCTCGTTTGCTTTTATGAGTTTGTGTGTGTTTCACCCCATATTTTATTCAAGCCCGTTGACGAGTCGTTGAGTCTCCTTTAAATGTTATGTAGTTTTATTAATAAAAAATGAGATTCTTGTCAAATCAAGGTTGTTTCAATGAATGCTGAAGTTTGATGTACAAGGTGATCAGTTCCTCTATAGTTTGGAACATCGCAGAATTTTTATACAAGTTTGATGTACAAGGTGATCATACAATGTCAATCACGAGGGACAGTAAGAGGTTCCTTACAAAGGGTGTAAAATTTGTATCATGCAAAAACAGTAAGAGGTT
>JXCR01078619.1:0-12858 GCA_002079205.1 Phalaenopsis hybrid cultivar
CATTAGTGTTACAAAACTTCACAATCAAACCACATCAAGATCAATGGCACAACAGCAGCATGGCATATCCATCTATAGGGTAAAGATGCATAAATTCATGGCGTGCTTTGTATGACTCTTTTGTTAATGTTATTTTTACTCTCGCAAGTTAGATTTTCCATATTCCCAACTTCATCAAGGGTGAAAATATATTTGACGGTAATTATCAAAAACGCTTAGTCCAGCTTTTTTCAGAATCAAAATCAAAAGAAGATTCGTCATAATAATAAATTGAATATGTGAATAAAATCATATAAACCTTGCCCTTTCCAGCCTGGAACTCTGATCTTAACTTCGAATGGTCCCTAGATAGCAGATAAGTGCACAAAGCTTCAGCGAACTTGTTATTTCCTGAAATCAGCTCAAAAAAAAGCGTGTTCAGAAACACCTGCATACTACAACTGAATGGCAAAAAAAAACTTATAAAAATTTACATACATACAATATAATTCTTTTATGTATAAACATATCTTTCACCAAAAGTTTGATATTTACACTTAATAATGATACCCTGGTGTCATAAACCTATGCATTAAAAGATGTATTTCATTTTTTGAAAGGTAGTGATGGCATCACTTATTATGTGATGTTAACGAATTGAGTTTCATGAATTTAAATATGAATGTTTGTGTTAGAAATGTATATTTATAAGAATTATGTGGTATGTATGTAAATGTCCCAAAACTTTAATCAGAGAAAAAAATGAAATCACCAGAAAATAATTTAACAATGTCTTCTAAAAGAAACATCAAACTAGGCTTTGTGATCGTGATGGCAAATGAAAAACCAGAAACTCCATGTACTTCCTCACGGCAGAAAATAACCTGACAAAGAAATCAAATTAATAAGGACAATGCAATAATAATACTCAGACATATCTTATGATGATATTACAATAGAAAAACATGAAATAAAAAACAATGAGAGGACAATAATGCTGAGATTCAAGGAGAATAAATTAGTTTTTATTTTTTTCCTTCGGTTGTGGTTGTGAAAGAGGCTGTGGGAGCCTTCAGATACTTACAGCATCTTTAGAAATCATTGTGTGATGAAGCAAAGGTGAACCCAGGGTGTTTCTAATGTATTGGTCCTACAGAATAGGAAAAGAGGAAGATAGAACAATTCACATATTCAGTATTAAGAATCAATACTTGAATAAAAATATATAAAAAAAATCATACCTGTGACTTCACAATGTTTTCTAAAGCAATTTTGTCCTCATCCAATGACTCGTAGAAAACCTCCACAAAATCAGTGGGTTCCAAACCGGCCTTCTTTCTTAGTTTCTGGACCCTATTAATCACCTGAATGAACAAGAAATAGCAGGTTTCGGAGCATCTAATTAAAAGAACTCATTGAAAATATCAATTTATAACTAAGACAGTCTAAACTGGTGGCAATTTAACAAGTAGCCGGCTCCTTCTGCAAAGTAGATGAGCAGAAGCTAGAGCTGGTCAACCTCCCACACTAGTTATTACATAAAAACCTCCAAAAAGCTTTCATTTGAAAAAAAAAAATTCCAAAAAAGAAAAAGGTTCCCGCTTCCAATTTTGATTCCATTGAAGAAACTGTAAGAAAAAAAATTGTAAAAGAATGCAATTTGAAAAGCTAATGAACTTGTTTGAGATGAATGCAATATGTGACTAATCACTCTATACTTGTATTGCAACAGTTTCGCATCAATCTCATAGAAAATTTAAAGATTTTTAAATCAATCATGGATAGACAAATAGTCAGTGTACATGAACCCAATATTTGATAAAATTGGTTAAACTCAAAAATAGCTCTTTGAATACTTGTATGTGGCCAATCTAGTTCCAAGTGTCACATTTCTCTAATTTAGATCCTCAACAATAAAAAATGATCAGAAAATATCAAAAAGGATAAATTGAGATCACTTTTGTATGAAAGAGGAGCTAAAATGGGATCAATATCGAATTTAGATTTTCATATGAGCGGTTATTTTGGATCAATTTTATAAATTCAATGCATTAAATTTGAGAAAAGTAATTCTCCAAAACTAGATTAGCCTCAAATGAATCATGAGGGGACTATTTTGGAACTTAGTAAATCTTTCGCAAAATTATAATGTAAGAAATCTCAAGTTGTGTCCACAAATTAAAGTGAAATGGGTGTGAAACAAACATTAAAAACAATCAATAAATCTAAAATCACAGACTATAGAGAAAACAAACTCAAATAACCCTCCCTAGTATCTTGACATTACCTCACGTGCAATCCCAGCCTCATACAGGGATTCATCAGCACGCAGATCCAATATCACAAGGACATCACCTAAAAAATAAAAGTAAATAATATGCACAAATAACATCTAATTTTCTCTGATGTTGAAAAAGAAAATCTAATTACCATCCCCTGCAGCATCCATTTCTTCCTTTGTAATGTTGGCAGGTCTCTGGAATTCCCGCAGAACCTGTAGCACAAGTGACCACACAAGTATTTTTTCTTTCCGAAATTATAGGTTCTAGGTACAATAAAATAAAAATGAGTTGAATCTTGGTGACAACATTCAGTACATTTCTGCAGATTTAAAGATAATGTTCAAGGTGATGAATGTAGCCTTCAAAATATTACAGCATATATTTATAATTGCTAATTATTGATAATGTTCCAGGTGTGCGATGATGTTATATTCATTATTCATTTTATATACTAACCTTTGTAAGGCTTGCAACATATGCACAGATCAGACACTTTTTAATGCATGATGTTATATTCATTATGGATTTTAAGGTGAAATACAATTAATTGACTTAAAACACACAAATGTAAACATTAAGTGGCTGGTTGGGATCACCTTTTATTTTGTTTTTTTTTACTTATATTTTTATTTTGTTTTATTTATGTTCTTACATGAAATAAAAAATGTTTAATTGTTTTTAAAAATACTCAAAAAAGCTTTTAGAAGTTTTGATGTTTTTAAAAACATGCTAACTTATTTTTTAAAACAAAAAATAAAACATGCTAATTTATTTTTTAAAACAAAAAATAAAAACATGCAAATAATACACTAAACAAACATGCTTTTGAAACAAAAGCAAAAATTAATAAATATTAAATAAATTTGATCCCAAACAAGCCATTTACTTTTTTGAAACTTCAAAATCAGCTGTAATAATAGTCTTTCTCTAGGTCGTTGTAGTTGGCTACAACTATTGATTTTCCTTTAGCTGATCCGTTTCAATAGCATTTAGCATTCTACACTATCAAGTCACTACAATAGTATGAATGCAACAAAAGATTTCAAACATTGTGATCCAAAAATCTACCTAGTAAGTTATCAAAACCTAAATGAATACAAAAAAAGAATTCAAAGCATGGTTTGGAGGTATCAAAATCCAATAAAACATAAGAGAATATTTTAAGTAATAAAATCAAACCTTTGCTCCTATAACTTATCAAGTTAATCACAAACCTTAATTTCATTAAATTTTAAACAGTGGCCAGAAAATGTAGCTTCTCCAGAGCTTTCAAAAGCTAAAATATCAGCCTGCTTCATTGCCTTGACCTCCTTAGCAACAGATCCCATAGCCTTTCCCAATCTGACACCTAAGATGCTGTATATAGAGTAATACAAAATAAATAAACAAAAAAAAAAGGTTTATCATGGTTATTTAAGCCTGAACCATGGCATAAAAAGACCAAAAGTTATAAACTGCACCTGTAGTCTGGTTCGGCTCTTAAAGATGTGTATTTCAATGTATCGTTGCAAGGAAGGATTGCTTTTACATTAAGCTCCTCAAGTACATACTTCATAGATAGGAAATCGTTAGTATCAACTCCAAAATCTTCAGATTAAGTCTTACAACTAGAAAATGTTTCAAATACTAGCACACAAAGAAGGATTGCTTTGTTTCAGAACTATTCAAGAGAACACTTCATCTTTTATATTCTCTTGCCCTTATTTTCCTTAAGCATTTATAATTAGTTATTAATTGCATAACCAGTTACAGCCACTTGTTGGCCGACTCATCTTCTCAGCTATATGTATGGTTTGGAGAAAATTAGTTGGCATTGGATATTTTCACGAAAAAACATTTACGAGTATATACAATTTACTCCTCTATTTTTAACTTCCCATCAGGTAAATACCAAAGTTGTGTCAAACCGGCAAGTGATGACGATCACAGTTGGAATGAGTTGCGAGAAGCCCAATCAGCTCTAGATCGCAAATTTGATGATATTTCCACAAGAATTCGGTTGTTTGTAACTGAAATGAAAAGTGAACTGTGCAATCTCAGAAATGGTGGCTTCATACATCCGGCAATCTTACCGGTAGATCCAGCAAACCTTGCTGGATATGGAGAAACCACTGAGATAAACCTAAATCAATGACACAACCCATACAATTTGCCACAAAATTCTTATTTTCATGATCTGGGAGACGAATCCATTCACCATCGACGAGCAATCCTATTTGATTCCGAGTCCGAAGAGAAACCAATTCATATATAACACCAACACCATAATCATCATTCGTTCCATCGCACACCTGGAGAATTCAAAATGAAAATCGATATAACCATTTTTTATGGTCGTTTACACGTTGAGGATTGTTTGGACCGGGAACAATATGTAGAAAATTCTTCGAATATTTGAAAATTTCACCAGATAAACAGGTGAAATATGCAGCTTGTAGGCTAAAAGGAGATGCAGGATCATGTTGGATTCAATTAAATCAGCATCGTCATAGAAGGAAAGGGAAATGTGCGTGGTTGGCATCGAATGAAATAACTACTTCGCGGCCACTTCCTTCCTACTCATTTCGAGCAAATGTTATATATTCATTACCAAAGATGTGAGCAAGGAACATAAACTGTTAGTTCTTATACAGAAAAATTTTACAGGTTGTGTGCATGCAATAGCCTGAACGGATCCAATCATTAATTGGTTGCTAATTACGTTGGGGGTTTGTAGGAGAATATCCAGGATCGATCCAATACAAACACATTACCGCCGCATGAATATGGCTAGTGATACAACGTTGGAAAAACTTAAGGTACCTTCTAATGTTGTCAAGGGTATCCAATCTCAATCAGCAACTACTATGCCAGCAATAAATCCTCCAACTGGAAAACAACCATCAAACAAAGACAATAGCTATGTCAAAGTACGACCATCAATATCCTTTAGGTGCCTTCAACGTTGTCATAGATCCAATGATTGTCTGAATCGGAAGAAACTTCAGTTGTTAGATGCTGACAATGAATATGAAGAAACTGAAATCATCCAAGAATCTCAAACCATGGACGAATTATCGACCGATGAGGGAGAATTTCTTTCCTGCATCCTTGAAAAGGTATTGCTAGCTCCTAAAAAACCTATTAATACGCAACACCATGTGATTTTCAAGACCCCGTGTACAATCAATGGCAAAGTATGTGATATTATCATTGATAATGGATGTACTGAAAACATAATTTCAAGAAAAGCAGTTAAAGCATTATAATTAAAGACCACCAAACATCTCAATCCTTACAAAATTAGTTGGGTTCGAAAAGGTGTTGATGTATCAATTAATGAATCTTGCAAAGTAACTTTTTCAATCGAGAAAAACTGTGTGATATCTTTGAGAAGGACGTTTATCACCTAATACTAAGTCAGCCATGGAAATTTGATATGGGGGCAATCTTTGATTGTAAGGCTAATGCTTATTCTTTTGAACGGAAAAACAAAACGATTCAACTGCTTCACATAGATCCTACTCTTAAATGTCCTATAACAAATAACGTTGGATTCTTGACAGTAACTGGAAATCATATTATTACTCAATTCAAGGAGTGTTTATTTGCAATTTTGGCCACCGAATCATGCAATTCACAGCAAAAATTTCCTACAGTTTTATCAAAACTGCTCTCACAATATCAAGTTATATTGCCAAAGGACCTTCCAAATCAGATTGTTCCATCCAGCACCCGATTCAAATTTATTCTAGCATCGAGCCTAATGTACGACATTCCACAATTAATCGCAAAGAGCAAAAGATCTTACAAGAAATAGCTGAAGAATTTCATAACATGCAAATCATATGTTCGAAAGAAAGAAGAAAGTTGGCAACTATGTAATGACAGCCGTACCATTAACAAGATTACAGTGAAAATCATTTCCCTATGCCTCGGCTGGAAGATCATTTGGATAAACTTCTAAGTGCTAAACTTTTCTCAAAGTTAGGCTGACGCAGTGGTTATCACCAAATTCGCATTCGGCCCAAAGATGAGTAGAAGACGTCTTTTAAAAAATAAGAAGGTTATACAAGTGGTGAGTCATGCCGTTTGGTTTTTACAATACTCCAAGTACATTTGTGTGGCTCGTGAATGAGGCATTAAAATCTTTTTTACATAAATTCTGCGTTGTTTACTCTAACGATATTTTTCTCTTTAGTACTTCCTTAAATGAGCATCTTAATCATCTCCAATTAGTCTTCTCTACTTTAACACTAACTCTACTTTAATTCTCCCAAGTGCAAATTCGCAACCACTGCAGTCCACTTCTTAGGCTTTATCACTAGCCAAGATGGTAAAAAACAGATGATAGCAAGCTCCAAGCAATCCCAATCATAGCCAATCCCAACATCCCAAGATGGTTATCACCAAATTCGCTCGCAAATTTTTATCGCAGATTTGTATGGAATTTCAGCATATTGGCCGCTCCAATAATTGTTTAAAAACACATCAGTTTCAGTGGGGTCCAAAACAATAGCAAATCTTTGTAATACTTAAAGAGAAATTCAGCACAACAGCTGTTTTGGCCTTAGCCAATTTTGAGAAACTGTTTTGAGTAGAAACAGAGCATTTGCTATTGGGATTGGAGCTGTTCTCTCCCAAGAAAGAAAACCAAATGAATTTTTCTGTGAAAAATTAAGCGCTCCTCGTCAACTTTAGTTCACTAATGAACAAGAGCTTTATGTGATTATACTAGATCTCTAATAATGGGAACACCACCATCTATATTAGAAATTTCTTCTTTTCAGTTACCACCAATCGCTTCAATTTTTGAATTCCCAGAAAAACTTGAACTGCATGCATATCCTTTGGATCACATTCCTCTAGCACTTTTCTTTTGTTCTCAAACACAACTTAAAAGTGCAATCAAGTTGTTGATGCGTTAAGTTGAAGGGCTGGCTTGTTATCGACATTTCAAACATAAATTATTGGGTTCAAATCATTAGTCAAGCAATATGTGAAAGATTCTGATTTTGCACAAATTTGGGCTGCGTGCTTAAACCATAGGAATACTATTGATTTCTCTATTTATGGTGGATTCTTGTTTAAGGGTAATCAAATTTGTTTTCCAAATTCTTCCCTAAAGACCAAACTCATTCGTGATGAATAGAGAAATCATACTTCTAAATGCCAACAATAAGAACCACCAAAAGAAGAGCATAAGAAAATTAATGTGTGTGAGAGCATCAATTGAAGAACCGCAAAAAGCTAATTAGCTCCAAAGCCAAAAAGTAGAGATCTAATGAATGGCGACTTAAATGACTAAGAGTGAAGAGAAGGGAATGTTTATGCCTTAGTTATCACATCAAATGTTGAACTAAGCCATGAGATATGAACCTGGATTTCATTCTACGTTCAAACTAAGCACTCCTAGGTATCATATCAAATGTTGAACTAAGCCATGAGATATGAACAAAGATTTTATTCGAAGTTCAAACTAAACACTGACCGTTACAGAATAACATAATGAAACGACATAGCACACATGCATTATTCAGAGCATTAGCTTCATAGGCAAATAATGTTTACGGCTAGCTCATCATATCCAGTCCTAAAACATACTTCTAAATTTCTAATAACAGAGCCTTCGTCTAATTTAGCACTTCACAAAAATACATGTAAAGAAGATTTCATACAGAGAAAATAGAAGAAAAAGGGATTCGCAGCTGATAACAACAGCTCACACACTGAAGCGGTTTTGTTGAACTTGAAAAATCAATAGAACTAACATTAGTTGTAGGCAAAGATGGGCAGTTTTTGACATCCTAACTGACAAGTAGATTACATGGAAGAATTTATTTAAAGAAAATAAATAAATAAAAGGAAGCAGCCTGATTTGGAAGGCAAACTTTTTCCTATTAAAAGTCTCAAAACATTTTATGCTTTTCCAGCTAAATATTGATAAATAACATAACAAGCATTCAGTTATATATTGCAAAACCAGCACAAACTTCAATGTCGGGGCAATGGAGATGATAGGAATGGTTTAGATGAGATCATATCAAAGACAGGCATTAAAAAGAAATATAACAGGGCATATTTATATTTAAACTCAACCTTTGAAACCGTAAAGACTGTCCTATGGAAAATTTGAGACGATAAACAAGAAAAGACCACAAAAAATTGCACAGAAAGGAAAAAGATATATCAACTTAACTTATAGAAAAAGATTTAAAAAAATCAGAACGACATTTTTAGCAAACCTCTTTAAGTTTGACAGTGATGTCTTCAAGAAATTCAGCATCGGGATGAACAACAATCATCTCTCTGGAGATAATGAATATTAAAGAAATAATTTAAAATAAGCCAAAGAACGAGAAATTTGCAATCATGCCTTAGTGGAGTTTTAAGAGGTTTGTTGTTCCTCTCACGGATGTTTCGGGCAAGATCAATGATGATCATCATCCTTGTAACACTTTGCTCAATGCGCTCATCTCTCTGGATGTTTATCAGAATTTTTTAATTATTACCAAAAAAACAAATGCAAATTGATGAGTGGTAATTAAAGGCTTTCTGTGAATAGAGAAGGCACCTGTCCACTAGCAGAAGGGAAACTACAGTAATGAATACTTTCCTCTAATCCATTGGAAGCCTTCCGCAAGTTTCGGAAAAGAGTTTCAGTGAAAAAAGGCGTAAATGGAGCCATTGCCATACATGTTGTCAAAAGCACCTGCAAAAAGTGAGAGAATCAAAGGTAAACTGATGGAAACGTAGAATGTTCAGGAAACCTCTTTAAATAAGTATAAACTATTAGTTCAAACCACGAACTCTTAGCAAGCAATTTCATGCAAATCTTGATTAATTATTTAATAGATATGCAATTCAACTATAAACCATAAATTAATTATATCCCACCACTATCACATAAGTCATCATCTGCAATAAGGGAACCCATCTTACAGAGTACTAAATTAACAGTTTGTGATGCGAAATAAAACTAAGACATGCCATAATAATCACAAAATAAATATCTGCCTCATAAATAGGTAAGCAAGCTCAAAAAAGATGTGATGCCAACGGTAGGACTAAATATAAGGCAATGAATTGGAAAAACAATTAGAACCCAAAATGAAAACAGAAAGTTCATATTTCGAACCAAATAGTATTCAAAGTGAATCATGTGATTAGCCAGCAAGTTCAAACCAATTTCATGTCAAATCCAAGTCTGATATGAATTGCTTGGAATAATGATGAGGCCATCTTGTGTGTTTGGTTCTGAGTGTTTGTCTGCCTTTTTGTTTGTATAGACAATAGACTTGAGGAAAGTAACAGGTTGTGCTAGTTGTACCTGGCTTCCAAAATCCTAAGCCTGAAATAATTGGCTTCAGAACAAGGTACTTGTACACTATCAAGATGTCATCCAATTCCCACCCTCAACATAAAGAAAAGTTCACAAGTCGCATATTTATTAGTGTTAATCTTCAAAAAATCCTAAAGGTTCATTAACCCCTCATTAGCTTGTAAGCTAATACATTTTGATCCTCTTGACTGAATAAAGAGCAGTCACATGCTATTTAGTTTCACCGTGAATTAATGGACGGATTCTTAAATGCTTGAACTCCTACTGGCCCAACATGATCTTAGTTGAGCCAATATGTAGGTTTAGTGTGACTTTGATAGATCTAGTATTGTTTAAGTTGACTTAATCAACTCCATCGAGTCCTCATTGGTATAGTCAGTTCCAGCTAACCAAAATAGTCTCAATTAGTTCAGCCCCAATTAGTCCAACTACCACTAGGTAGCCATAGCTGGTCACCACTAATCCACTTAGTCCCAAGAGACCTATTAAGTCCTAAAAAGCACATTCAACTTTAACCAATCCTACACGGATCCTAATTAATTGAAAAAGCTTATCATGCTCCTAAATGGTTTTGAGCAACCTCTCCTGGCATTAATGACTATTGGCTCAGACCAAATAAACTCCATGCACTCATGCACTCAACTTGTCTTCAATTGACTTTCCAAATGACCTCAAAGCCTCTGCTCACCTAGATTTACTTGGGGCCTAACTGACTGAAGTTGATTAATTTGGTGAACAAAAATTACTGGTCTCAAGTATTGGTTAACATCGACTTTGAATGGAGGAGGGTGACATGGTTCATGAAGGACAGCCTTCTCTAGTATTTTAAAATAGTTTTTAATTCTCCGTTACTTTTAGTTTAGTTTAATAATTTGGAGGCCTAGGATCTAAAGGGTGTTCATTAAAAGTACCCATACCTTAGGAGAGATGGGGGGGTTTCTTTCTGGTGAGTTTGTTTTCAAGATGGCCTTGAAAAAGGAAAGAGAAGGGAATTCCTGTCCTTGGAGAGGTGAGGGGAAGAGCCATAGTGGAGTCATAGGCATTGTCTAGATTAGTTAGTGCCTTCCTTGTCCTTCTCTATTTAGTGTTCAATTCCTTTTCCAAAGGTTTTCCGTGGGAAAAATGGGGTGAATGCAGTGCCTGCTTGAAGATTTCAGAGTAATATGCTATTTTGGACTCGAGAAACAAGGTAAGTCTCAATTCTTGGAAAATTGTTCAAGAAACTTGGACACATGCAAATCAAAATTCCATAACACGAAACAATATGAGAAAGAGATCCTTTGATTTAAGAATTAATATACATCGAGTTCTGAGTTTTCTAGCACTGTTGATTTCACAAATCCATTAGAACATTTAACTACTTTTATTTCCTTGGATTTTGAGTACAACAAGTTTGCTGGCTGAAATTCCAATTCATCCATATAGCAATACCGCACAAAATACACTCAATGCAGCTACCAATTGCTCAATTATTTTGTTCCTAAAATCATTTTCCATCTAAAGTTCACTGTTCTTTCTTTGTAGTTTAATGCCATTTAGAAATAGTCCCTGGAATAGTTTCTATCTTGGTACATTTCTATTTTGTAAGTGGTACAAATATTGTGTTATGCCAAAAAGAAAGCTACTATTTCGAAAAGGAAGGTTTGTAGAGCATTTGTCTTCGGTGAAGAAAACAGGAGCTGACCATAACTTCCTAAGGGTCAGTTTGGTGACTTTCTGAGAGGAATAGAACATTTCTTTTATCCAGTTGTTTAAACAGACATCTACAATTGGACAGTGAATTTTGTCCGTGAAATGACTTGTACTCCGAAAATTTTGGTTTTTCACAAGTTTAGATACACGGAAATTCCTTTGTAAACACCTTTCTTCCATTAGTCAATCAGTGATAAAATAATTCTTTGCATATTTTTAAATCCTTAATTCCTTTATTTTCCATCAGAGGGTCCACCTCAGTCCTACATTTTGTCCCCAATCAAACGATCAGGCCTAGCAGGCTCACTCAAACAATCTTCATTAGCTCAATAACAAAAAAACAAGCAAATCCAAGCTTATTCAATTTAGATACTATAGTCCATCTCTAGCTTTAAAATCAGATGTTTGATTCCTTTTTTAATATTGGCAATATGAGGCAAGTATTGAGGCCCATCTCAACAATTTTAACACCAAAAAAAAAAAAAATCATAATGAGGCTTACTCTTCATAGTCCCAAAAGTGAGTCGTGCGCCTCACCCAAACTAAGGCGCGCCTTGAGGCACATCTTGCCTCAAAAAAAAGCTAAAAATGCCTCAAAAACACCACAATTTTTTAGGCTATCTATAATTTATTTAGACAACTAAAAATAATATCTATTAACCCTCACACCTCACACATTAGATAACAGGAAGTAAAAGTAAAAGGTATCCATCAAAATTGATGTAGTTAAAGTTCAAAATATCAACATAGTTATTATTTTAAATAATTTTAATTGATAAGTATTTATTAAAAAAAGGTGGAATTAAAGATAATAACAAAAGAGAGAATATAGATACGACTAAGCATAAGGCACGAGATAAACGATTTATTATGTTAATAATTCTAAAGAAAATCAATTCCGTGATGACAGTATTAAGAACATCAATATTAAAAATTCAAATGTTGATGAGTTGTTATTTCTTGTTTAAGTGAGGGTGGTATGAGTAAGTGAGAGATATTAATGATGAACTAATTTTAATTGTTATGTTTTGATGTTTAATGTTTAATTTACAGTGATAGTTTATTGTTTGTATAATTAATTTTACTTTACAATTTGATGCTAGAACATTGACGTGGTACTTCTAATTTTAAGCAATCTATTACTTTTTACTTAAAAAGTTCTTGTATTACTTAAAACGCTGTTGTGTTACTTAATTAAGCCCAAGACGACAATACCATTGGGTCAATTGGTTTTGGAGCTAGGGAGTCCATTTGATGGAAGTTTCTAAAGAAATTCAGCAAGGAAATGAATTGCTTGAGTCCATGAGTTGGTGCCATTGAGTTTGATAGTGGTACAAGTGTTGGTGAATTTTATTTTAGAGAGATGAGTATAGGAAACCGTCAATGAATACCGAAAAAAGGAAAGGAACAATAATGATCTAATTAATCATAAATCAAGAGGCAATGCTTAGATGAGGTTCTAGACTAACAATCTATACGAGATCATCAAGCAGATATAGCAGTGTGAGAAACATTCAATTGTGCTAATCGTAAGAGGTCGAGGTGTTGCATTCAGTAGGAATGGGCTATAGGTTAAGTAAAAAG
>JXCR01078620.1:2739-24541 GCA_002079205.1 Phalaenopsis hybrid cultivar
CACATAAACATGAAAATCTTCCCCTCAAAGTGTCGTTGGAAAACTAAAACATTTTTTCATCACCTCCAAACTACACCGCGATGAGAAATAAAATCTTGTTGCTTGCCTCCTAAGCAGGATGAGGTCGACTTTCCACTTTGCCTTAACTTCGCACCGCAACTTTGCACCGTAGCTTGGTACAACAACTCTGCACCCAACTCTGCGACGCAACTCGACACCGCAACTCTGCACCGTTGCACAGTAGCTCGACACCGTAACTCTGCACCGTAGCTCCGTACCGTAACTCTGCACCGTAGCTCGGGACCGCAACAATGCACCATAGCTCGAGACCACAACTCTGCACCATAGTTCGAGACTGCAACTCTGCATCATAGCTCGACACCGCAACTCTGCAGCGTAGCTCGAGACCACAACTTTGCATCGTAGCTCGGAACCGCAACTCTGCATCGTAGCTCGAGACCGCAACTCTGCATTGTAGCTCGAGACCGCAACTCTGCATCGTAGCTCGACACCGCAACTTTGCACCGTAGCTCCGCACCCCAACTCTGCACCGTAGCTCGAGACCCCAACTCTGCACTGTAACTCGACACTACAACTCGACACTGCAACTCTGCACCATAACTCGGCACCACAACTCTGTGCCATCGCAAATGTGCACCACAGCTTGGTACCACAACTCTGCGCTGTAACTTGGCACCACAACTTTGCACCATAACTCGACATGACAACTCTGCACCGCAACTCGACACCGTATATCTGCACCGTAGCTCGACACTGCAACTCTGCGCCGCAACTCAGCACCGCAATTTTTTGCCGCAATTCTGCATCTCAACTCTGCACAGCAACTCTGCACCATAACTCGGCACCGCAACTCGATATCGCAACTCTTTGTCACAACTCTGCATTATAACTCTTCACCACTATGTAGAATGATTTTCTTCTGAGAAATCCTGAATCAGCTGAGGACTCCACCCCTACCTTCTTTCATGACAATGGATATCAAACGTATCGCGCCACTACGATGCTTCGCCAGTACGTCACAGCGACACACTGCCACAACACGTCACTGCGCTGCAATGCGCCGCATCAACGAACCATTACAATGTGTCCACCGCCACAACGCATCGCCGCGTCGCACAACCGCAATCCGTCACGACATCACAATGCACTACTGCAATGCGTCCTTGCACCGCCGCGACGCACCGTTGCCACACCGTAATGTATCGCCGCGGCACACTGCCACAACACGTCGCTGAGCTGCAACGCATCGCCCCAACGCACCATCACAATGCGTCACCACGCCGCAACGCGTCGCCGCGCTGTATTGCTGCAATGTGTCACTACATCACAACGTACTACTACAATGCGTCTCTGCGCTGCCGTGACGCAGCGTTGCCACGCGTTGTCATGTCGTAACGTGTCGCTGCAGCACACTGCCACAACACGTCGCTGAGCTGCAACGNGACTATAAATATCAACATAAGGGCTACAACAGATCAACACATCTTCGAGCAGAGTTTACATCGCCTCCCCAAAATTTCAGTACTTCTGATGATCGTCAGGGGGTCTCCAGATATTACCACCACATAAACATGAAAATCTTCCCCTCAAAGTGTCGTTGGAAAACTAAAACATTTTTTCATCACCTCCAAACTACACCGCGATGAGAAATAAAATCTTGTTGCTTGCCTCCTAAGCAGGATGAGGTCGACTTTCCACTTTGCCTTAACTTCGCACCGCAACTTTGCACCGTAGCTTGGTACAACAACTCTGCACCCAACTCTGCGACGCAACTCGACACCGCAACTCTGCACCGTTGCACAGTAGCTCGACACCGTAACTCTGCACCGTAGCTCCGTACCGTAACTCTGCACCGTAGCTCGGGACCGCAACAATGCACCATAGCTCGAGACCACAACTCTGCACCATAGTTCGAGACTGCAACTCTGCATCATAGCTCGACACCGCAACTCTGCAGCGTAGCTCGAGACCACAACTTTGCATCGTAGCTCGGAACCGCAACTCTGCATCGTAGCTCGAGACCGCAACTCTGCATTGTAGCTCGAGACCGCAACTCTGCATCGTAGCTCGACACCGCAACTTTGCACCGTAGCTCCGCACCCCAACTCTGCACCGTAGCTCGAGACCCCAACTCTGCACTGTAACTCGACACTACAACTCGACACTGCAACTCTGCACCATAACTCGGCACCACAACTCTGTGCCATCGCAAATCTGCACCACAGCTTGGTACCACAACTCTGCGCTGTAACTTGGCACCACAACTTTGCACCATAACTCGACATGACAACTCTGCGCCGCAACTCGACACCGTATATCTGCACCGTAGCTCGACACTGCAACTCTGAGCCGCAACTCAGCACCGCAATTTTGCGCCGCAATTCTGCATCTCAACTCTGCACAGCAACTCTGCACCATAACTCGGCACCGTAACTCGATATCGCAACTCTTTGTCACAACTCTGCATTGTAACTCTTCACCACTATGTAGAATGATTTTCTTCTGAGAAATCCTGAATTAGCTGAGGACTCCACCCCTACCTTCTTTCATGACAATGGATATCAAACGTATCGCGCCACTACGATGCTTCGTCAGTACGTCACAGCGACACACTGCCACAACACGTCGCTGCGCAGCAATGCGCCGCATCAACGAACCATTACAATGTGTCCACCGCCACAACGCATCGCCGCGTCGCACAACCGCAATCCGTCACGACATCACAATGCACTACTGCAATGCGTCTCTGCACCGCCGCGACGCACCGTTGCCACGCCGTAATGTGTCGCCGCGGCACACTGCCACAACACGTCGCTGAGCTGCAACGCATCGCCCCAACGCACCATCACAATGCGTCACCACACCGCAACGCGTCGCCGCGTTGTATTGCTGCAATGTGTCACTACATCACAACGTACTACTACAATGCGTCTCTGCGCTGTCGTGACGCACCGTTGCCACGCGTTGTCATGTCGTAACGTGTCGCTGCAGCACACTGCCACAACACGTCGCTGAGCTGCAACGCGTCGCCGCGACACACTGCCCCAACGCGTCTCCCGATATACCATCACAATACGTCGTCACGCTGCAACACGTCGCCGCGTCGCACCACCACAATGCGTCTCAACATCGCAANATCGCCGCGACACACTGCCCAACGCGTCTCCTGATACACCATCACAATACGTCGTCACGCTGCAACACGTCGCCGCGTCGCACCACCACAATGCGTCTCAACATCGCAACACACTACTTCAATGTGTCTCTGCGCCGCCGCGACGCACCGTTGCAATGCATTGTCAAGCCTTAACGCTTCACCGCGCCACACTGCCGCAACACATTGCCCCGCCACGCCGCGTTGCCGTATTGCGCCTCTGCGTCGCGTCACTGCAACACCCCGTCGCGTCGCATCGCGCCGACGCACCGCCACACCTCTACCCTCTACTTCAGGATCTCTTATTGAGTGCGGACGGCGCACGCATCTCGCGTGCGGACGGCACACGCATCTCGCGTGCACCGTACAATGAATTTTTTTTTAAAAAAAATTAAAAGTGGGCCCACTGACATACACTTTTTTGGTAAATGAGGAGTTTTTATTGACTGACTGCACGCATCTCTGCGTGCATGCGTGCGGTGGGCGGACACAATAATTTTATGTACTTCAGACCCCTATTTATAAACTCAAAAAGAGCCTTGGCCAATAAATGTACATTAATTTGAAAATCTAAAAAAAAGTGCAAGCACTAAATGCTCATAAATATTAATAAATAAAAACTTTTCATATNTACGCATCTCGCGTGCCCCGTCAATGAATTTTTTTTAAAATAAATTAAAAATGGGCCCACTGACATACACTTTTTTTGGTAAATGAGGAGTTTTTATTGACCGACTGCACGCATCTCTGCGTGCATGCGTGCGGTGGGCGGACACAATAATTTTACGTACTTCAGACCCCTATTTATAAACTCAAAAAGAGCCTTGGCCAATAAATGTACAATAATTTGAAAATCTAAAAAAAAGTGCAAGCACTAAATGCTCATAAATATTAATAAATAAAAACTTTTCATATTAAAAAAAAAGTCAAATTCTATTAATCTTCTTCTCGAAATTCGAAGTCCTCTTAAAATTCTTTAATTTCTTCAAATTCCTTTATAAAAATGCTAACCAACTAAACTGGGTTCAATTTTCTATTTTTGAAAGGATAAATATTATTCTTATACTAAGTAAGATACATATATACATATANCTTTTCATATTAAAAAAAAAGTCAAATTCTATTAATCTTCTTCTCGAAATTCGAAGTCCTCTTAAAATTCTTTAATTTCTTCAAATTCCTTTATAAAAATGCTAACCAACTAAGCTGGGTTCAATTTTCTATTTTTGAAAGGATAAATATTATTCTTATACTAAGTAAGATACATATATACATATACATAAATACTCTTCAAATTTCTTTATAAAAATAAATGAATTTGAAACCCTCTTCAAATTCCTTAATCTCTTCAAATTGCTTTATAAAAATATTATTTATTTTGTTTTAGGCAGAATTCGAACCTCCCCTCTACCACATTAAGCAAAACATGCTAGCCAACTAAGATGGGTTCAATTTTCTATTTTTGAAAGGATAAAAATTATTCTTATGCTAAGTAAGATATATATACATATACATATACATAAATACTCTAGATATTGATATTTTCGGACGATAAAAGTGATNTATACATATACATAAATACTCTTCAAATTTCTTTATAAAAATAAATGAATTTGAAACCCTCTTCAAATTCCTTAATCTCTTCAAATTGCTTTATAAAAATATTATTTATTTTGTTTTAGGCAGAATTCGAACCTCCCCTCTACCACATTAAGCAAAACATGCTAACCAACTAAGATGGGTTCAATTTTCTATTTTTGAAAGGATAAAAATTATTCTTATGCCAAGTAAGATATATATACATATACATATACATAAATACTCTAGATATTGATATTTTCGGACGATAAAAGTGATCTTGCCTGAAAATAGGGAGCAACTGATACGCCACCAACAAATTTTCATTATCCGACACGAATCTTGAGGCATGACACGAATCTCGAGACGATATTTTAAGCATGAAACATTCAAATCTTGAAAAATGTCATCCAGATCCCGATTTCGGCAAACTTATAGTCAAACTGACCAGCTTAATGAGACGGACTTAATGATATGAAAACTAGCCCAATTCAAGTCAAATCAAGCCCAAATCAAGTGATTGAACCACACTTAAATGATTTCTGGACACATTTGAAAGATCAAAGGGTTGTCAAATATGACAACATTATACTTGAATTGAGCGGCTCGACAACACAAATCCAACGAGCCCAAGATCACTCAATTCCTACATCATTAAGACACTNTCCAGATCAAGTCATTGAACCACACTTAAATGATTTCTGGACACATTTTAAAGATCAAAGGGTTGTCAAATATGACAAAATTATATTTGAATTGAGCGGCTCGACAACACAAATCCAACGAGCCCAAGATCACTCAATTCCTACATCATTAAGACACTCAAATGTCCAGTAAACGTTGTATGATCAAGGGAAGCACTTTAGATCGTCCGATCAAAATGATTCATATTCCTGCATTAACTGCACCCAGAACACTATAAATAGAGCCCCATCCCTCTCATGAGGAGGGGGCTGAAGTTTGGAGAGAGAACCGAGACCTTGAGAAGAAGTTGTAGTTCAACATCACCGTGGATCATCGCCAAACACCGCCGACCTCCGTCGTCGACCACTGCCAACCTCCATCGTTGACCACCGAAAACCATCACCGACCGTCGACGACCATCACCGATCATCGTCAACCTCTGCCAACCGTCATCGATCACCACCAACCAGACGTTGTCAGTCAACATCAAAATTTAAAAAATATAGTTACTCTTTCCCATCTGTGGAATAAGGGATTTCTGTAATCATCAATCAATAGTGGATTTTTGCAACTGGGTCAGACCCCGTGGTTTTTTCCCTTTACGAGCTTTCCACATAAAAACTTCTGGAGTAGTCGTTGTTTTCTTCTTTTTCATCTGAGTGTGTGCAGAATTCTCGTACAACGCTAAGACAATAATCCGTTACTCTACCACCGCAAATTTTCTGGCACGCATCAATTCTAAAAGAAGTTTATCATCTAGACAATTCCAAGAAGTCTATGACTGTAGAAATTGAAATTTATGGCCTTACAAAGATATATAAAAAAGTCATNATGGAGTAGTCGCTGTTTTCTTCTTTTTCATTTGAGTGTGTGCAGAATTCTCGTACAACGCTAAGACAATAATTCGTTACTCTACCACCGCAAATTTTCTGGCACGCATCAATTCTAAAAGAAGTTTATCATCAAGACAATTCCAAGAAGTCTATGACTGTAGAAATTGAAATTTATGGCCTTACAAAGATATATAAAAAAGTCATATGGGACCCCACGCTATCTTCCTTCAAAGACTCTTCATGAAATTTACATGAACTCCTCATTGTCTCATGTGAGTAGATTGATTCTTTGAGGCAATATGTGGAATGATGCTTCAGAGAAAGTTGCCTTAGACTAAGGTGTTGTTTGGCAAGGCCTTGACACGTCAGATCATTTGGCTTTCGAGTCACAGGTGCGGCAGGAGCGTGGCGGGCTCCCAATCGCGACACACAAATGAGAGATGCAATTTGCGGCGGGCTACATTACGCTGTTAATGTTTTTTTTTCTTACAATTTATTCATTCTCATTTCCACTGTTGACCTCACTTTTGGTTGAGGTTTAGTTTTTTNTCTTACAATTTATTCATTCTCATTTCCACTGTTGACCTCACTTTTGGTTGAGGTTTAGTTTTTTTGCTTTAGTAGCCTAAGGTCTAGCCATAGGACTTTCTTATTGACTATTCTTAGAAAACTAGAAAAGCACCCTCACCACTAGAAATTCTACCATCTTCTTTACTTAACTTGAAGTTCCACATATTGATCAAACCCTAACCACTAGAAATTCCAAACTCTTCTCTACTCAAATTGAAGTTCCACATGTTGGTCTTCACCACTAGAAATTCCAAACTCTTCTCTACTCAACTTGAAATTCCACATGTTGGTCTCAACCTCTAAGGTCTAGCCATAGGACTTTCCTGTTGACTATTCCTAGAAAACTAGAAAAGGAACCCTCACCAAGGTCTAGCCATAGGACTTTCTTATTGACTATTCTTAGAAAACTAGACAAGGAACCCTCACCATTCCCAAACTCTTCTCTACTCAACTTGAAGTTCCACATATTGGTCCTAACCTCTACCACTTAGTAGGCAAATTTTTCTGTACTCAACTTGAAATTCCACATATTGGTCAAAACCTCCAGCATTTAGTAGGTGGGGTCATTATGGGGGAACTCAAGATGAGTCACCCTTAGGACTGCTGGATCTTAGGGTTGACCNGCTAGCCTAGTCCAAAATCAAATTTTGGTCATTTGCACTCACTTGGACCCATACACTAAATGTGGCCTAATAACCCTAAATCCATCAAATTAACTCCACCACAGTCATTAGTTGGACCCTAAGACTGAGCCAAAAAACATCTAACCCAAGCTAGATGATCCATGGACCAAGGGTCCCTCAAATTAANTCTAGCCTAGTACAAAATCAAATTTTGGTCATTTGCACTCACTTGGACCCATGCACTAAATGTGGCCTAATCACCCTAAATCCATCAAATTAACTCCACCACAGTCATTAGTTAGACCCTAAGACTGAGCCAAAAAACATCTAACCCAAGCTAGATGATCCATGGACCAAGGGTCCCTCAAATTAAGAGATTTGATTTCCATTTTTGCTTAGGATTAATATATCTTTGCCAAAATAATACCTCATTGCATTAAATTGTTGTGACATATTCTCCTGGGTTCCCTGAGCTCCTAGCTACCTCCCCCTGTCATGGCCGGCCGACCTAGTCGCCGGAGAAGCCAAAACTGAGGGACATCTTCTCTTGAACTTCACCCAAATCAAACCTAGAGGCCACCTCACCCAAATCAAATGATAGAGCTCCTCTTCCCTCCACCTAAGCATCACAATACACCCAAACATTGGCCCTGAGAGCCACCCCTTAGCCATTTTTATAAAAATTCACCTCCAAGGCCATGGGAGGTGTGCTGAAAATTTCTTAGAGAGAGCCCCCCAAACTTCTCACAGATCTTCTCAGAGACCTCCTCAGCTCAAGCTAACCACCTTCCTCCACTGATTCCCACTGTGGAAGCTCAATTTTGAGCTCAAACTTCTGCTCAAAATCAGGACAAAGCTCAATACACCTCCACAGTCCACCAAACTCAAATTAAACTTACCCACACCTTCACCACAGTGAAAGAAGGAGAAGCCCCATCAAATTCCCCTTCCACAGAGACCCTAACATAGCTCTAGACAAACACCTGAAATAGAACTTGGCCGAATTCATACTTAGACTTTACACCACGACCAGAGGCTTAATCCTTAGCCTCCTTGGACCCCAACGAACGTGGAGAGCATCTCTAATTAAAGCTTCCCTTCTCAAAGCCAAGGTATTGAACCTCTCCTCCTCATGAGCCTATTTTGATTTTTCATTTGGTTAGACTTAATTTATATGCATGATTATCGTATGAATATGTTCGTCTCNCGAATTCATACTTAGACTTTACACCACGACCAGAGGCTTAATACTTAGCCTCCTTGGACCCCAACGAACGTGGAGAGAATCTCTAATTAAAGCTTCCCTTCTCAGAGCCAAGGTATTGAACCTCTCCTCCTCACGAGCCTATTTTGATTTTTCATTTGGTTAGACTTAATTTATATGCATGATTATCGTATGAATATGTTCGTCTCACTTAGACGAGTCCATATGATCAAACCCAAAGTGATTTGGTTGAGTCTAGGCCGAGATCTTAAAGTTTTAGTGTGGACGGTCACGGGAACACTCTATCGGGGACGATGACGGGGACCCGCCAGATCGTGCGTGTTTCGGATGAACGAAGGAGATCAAGCCGAACAGCGCTTCCTTACATGAACCGTGGGCCGAGTCAACGGCTACGTGGATGGCGGTCTCCAACCAGAGCGCACCATGCGTGCCTTTGGAGCTTCCGAGGATACAGTTAGCGTCACGCTTTTAAATAGAAAAATAGGAATTTTCTTATTTAAATAAATAGCCCTAGCTTTAAAAAATCATATCTTGGTGTAGAAAAATCATAAAAATAAAATAAAAATACCCTATTACTCAGTGAACAGAGGAGAATAATGTGAAAATAATTTTAAGTCCATGTAATGCATATTTTATTTTTAATTAATNACATATCTTGGTGTAGAAAAATCATAAAAATAAAATAAAAATACCCTATTACTCAATGAACAGAGGAGAATAATGTGAAAATAATTTTAAGTCCATTTAATGTATATTTTATTTTTAATTAATTAAACACTGATTTGAATGTTTTGATTCTCCATGCATATAGGCATATCACCATGGATTGAAATTTTTGCATGTTGTTGCCTCTGTCTTAGGGGATATCTTATGATTTTTTCAAAGTCAGTGGAGGTCTCTAGATAGAGATCTATATTTTTCAAGTTTATGTCTATTATTTGCATAAATTAATCATGATAATTAGCATGTTGTTTAGAAAATTCCAACAAAATTTTGGAAGGTTCACTATGACCAGTAGACCCCTTGAAAATAATTTCATGAGTTAAGTCATTAAGAATACACTTAATCTTCACCAACCCTAAAACACANAGTTCACTATGACCAGTAGACCCCTTGAAAATAATTTCATGAGTTAAGTCATTAAGAATGCACTTAATCTTCACCAACCCTAAAACACAAATAAAATTAATTTTGGGTAACATAAACACTAAATGACTTAATTTTTAATCTCCACTAAAATTTAAAGTCTAGAGAACTCCCCATAAAAATTTCAAAGCATTTTGAGTCCATTTGATGACCTAAATTGATTTTTCAAGATAAATATCATTTTGGCACTTAATGATTTTTTAAAAATCAAAATATAACTCAAAAATTTATAAAAACTTGTTTTTTGAGTTCTCTGTGATAAGGGGTATTTTCTAAAATAAAATGGTATTTAAAATAAAAACTTAATTTTTAGCCTTTTTATAAATATTTAAATAATTAAAAATCCATAGAAATCACAACAATAAAAAAATTCATGGAAATGTTTTAAATTGGTTCCTAAGCACTTAGGAATAATTGGGATATTTTTCTGATTTTCTAAATAAAGATAGTGGATTTTGAAACTTAAAATAATTTTTAAAGGCTAAAAATGAATTTTTACTAAAATAATTCCAATAATTCAAAGAAAAACGAGANCTAAATTGGTTCCTAAGCACTTAGGAATAATTGGGATATTTTTCTGATTTTCTTAATAAAGATAGTGGATTTTGAAGCTTAAAATAATTTTTAAAGGCTAAAAATGAATTTTTACTAAAATAATTCCAATAATTCAAAGAAAAACGAGAAAAATGTGAAATTTGTTTCTCTGTGTCCCTTGACATCAGAGAAATTTAATAAAAATATAAAACTGAATTTTTCACATTTAAAATATTTTATAATTAATAAACAGCCCATAACTTAAAATAATTCTTAAAATTCAAATAAAATTCAAAAAATCATGAAATTTGGTCCAAAGGCTTCTCTAGTCTAAACCTACCTCCAGTAAAAATTCAAGGGATTAGGATTTACATTGATCAAGTTAGGAATTTTCTTTGAAAAATCATATTTTTGCATTAAAAATAATTATATAGATAAATTAAATTTTGAAAAATCACACTTTCTCCTCTGATGTCTCAATTGACCCATGAGTGAGGTAGGATAAAAATTCCAAAGTCATTTGGATTAAATTTAATGAATTATGAAGTGATAGAGCCTTAGGGGCAAATGTATAATTTTGAAAATTTAGCCTTAGTTAACATTTAGGCCTAACTTCAGAAAGGGAAATGGGAAATCTTTGATTATAATCAACATATTTGGATGTTTGAAACACAAGGGGTTAACTGGTAGAAACCAACCTCACTTGTCCTAATTAAAAATGATAAATTTGCAATTTCCTTAAATTAAATAAATTTGGGAGTCTATCCGATTAAATGATCCTAGATTTAGGGGTATGATTTTGGGTGTCAATAACTCACTAATTTAATACCCTTATTTGATGAGCAGAAATTAAAAAAAAACAAAAACATGAATCATCACCATCACTTATAAGTCAATTTCATTTGCAATCAAAAAAACAAAAACATGAATCATCACCATCACTTATAAGTCAATTTCATTTGCAATGACTAACACTCACCAAAATCTTAAGGGCTTAGTAGTGAGATTAGAAAAGTAAACATCATTGAAAATTAAAACATCTTTTAAACACTACAAGTCCAAGTCAAAATTTGGCTAAGTCTCTTAAATTTGCCTCTTTAAGGGTCTTCACCCACATAATTCTTAAATTGNCTCAAAATTTGGCTAAGTCTCTTAAATTTGCCTCTTTAAGGGTCTTCACCCACATAATTCTTAAATTGAATCACGAAATGATAATTACCCTATTCTTAGTGATAATTGAGACATCAATGCTCACTGAGCACTAAGGGTAAATTAATAAGTTTAAAAGAACTCGGGATTTTCCACCAGGAAGCGAGAGAGTGGCACGGACCTGCTTCTTTCTTTAGATCTGTTGGATACCTCAGAGATCTACTAAACTTAATATATTTTTCTTGACAAAATAATCCTTAATTAAACTCCTAAGGACCCACCAGAATATGACATAGGGTTAGGAAAACTACCAAAACCTTAATTTTTTGCCTCTACATGAACTGCCTTTACATGCATTTTAAGTTTCAGATGGTGGAACGAGAAGACTTGCCAGGTACGCTTTTATAGTTTTCAGCGTTGTCTTTCTTGTACTTTTATGCTTACACAAATTTGCATGCTAAATAACAATGTCACCCTGCATGAAAAATAAAACTATCAGGATAACCACAAAACCAAAATCAAAAATAAAACTAAAATCAACCAAGATAAAATTTACCGCCACAACATTCAAAATATAAAACAACTCAAAATTTAATCACAAACATCACACAAAACTACACTCCNAACATCACACAAAACTACAATTGTAACTAAATTAAGATGTCTCTATCGGATGATCGGGAATTCCTCGAAAAAGGTAACCTACAGTTGCTAACAAGGCTTCCCATGGTCTAAATGAAATTATGAAACTCATTAAGTTGAGTTAAGTAAGTTTATTTGGACTAAGATAATCAAATATAAAATAGTGGTGCTAGAATGAGGGAACTGTAGGATCTTCAGCGGTGTCTCTCTAATCAACTTTAACATGCCCCCATAAAATTTAAAGAACTTCAGCCATAGGGCTACCTGATTTGACATCATAACTTGACACACTAGAAAACTCAAACTCATCACGACAAGGAGCTTGGAGCTAGCATGGTGGGCAGCACAACCATCTTCAACAGCAAAACCTATCTTCCCCAGCTAAACTAATCTTCCTTCCATAGATGTAAGCAACGAAGCCATAGGACTTCGAGGTTGCTTGCTTATGCAACGTAAATCCTCACCTTATCTTTAGGCCTAAATACATAGGACTTCGAGGTTGCTTGCTTATGCAACGTAAATCCTCACCTTATCTTTAGGCTTTTGTGTAGCCCTGCTATACAATATAAGCCCTAACTCATCTTAGGATTCCGAGGTTATCATTTGTCACGACCTAAATCCTCACATCTTTCAGGCTATTTGGGACTTTGAGGTTGCTTGCTTATGCAACGTAAATCCTCACCTTATCTTTAGGCCTTTGTATCCTGCTATATAATATAAGCCCTAACTCGTCTTAGGATTCTGAAGTTGTCGTTTGTCACGACCTAGTGTTATACAATATAAGCCCTAACTCGTCTTAGGATTCCGAGGTTGTCGTTTGTAACGACCTAACCTCGAGGTTGCTTTCTTATGCAACGTAAATCCTCACCTTATCTTTAGGCCTTTGCATAGCCCTTTTTTCTTGCTTATGCAACGTAAATCCTCACCTTATCTTTAGGCCTTTGCATAGCCCTGCTATTCTCATGCAACGTAAATCCTCACCTTATCTTTAGGCCTTTGCATAGCCCTGCTATACAATATACTCTTAAATCATCTTAGGATTTTGAGGTTGTCGTTTGTCACGACCTAAATCCTCACATCTTCCAGGCTATACCGTCTTAGGATTCCGAGGTTGTCGTTTGTCACGACCTAAATCCTCACATCTTCCAGGCTATACATCTTAGGATTCCGAGGTTGTCGTTTATCATGACCTAAATCCTCACATCTTCCAGGCTATTTGATCTTAGGATTCTGAGGTTGTCGTTCGTCACGACCTAAATCCTCACATCTTCCAAGCTATTTGATCTTAGGATTCTGAGGTTGTCGTCCGTCATGACCTAAATCCTCACATCTTCCAGGCTATTTGTGATTCCGAGGTTGTCGTTTCTCACGACCTAAATCCTCATAACTTCCAGGCTATTTGTGTGATCGTTTCACATGAATATAAGCCCTAACAAATAAAATTGGCAGAATGAAGCACATAAATTTTGTTCCTCAAACTTTAAGCCAAACATTAGGATAGCTTGGGAAGTCATCGGGGTTCTCCTCTGGATCCATGACACCCTCTAGTTCTTCCTCCTTTGGATTCTATAAAATGTTCAAAATTTGAACCAATCCCCTTTCACACCTCTTTGTCCGTTCTCATTGAAAAGTTCTACCATTTTGAACTCTTTGAAGATAATATTTCATGATTTTTATCGAGAGTCTTCTTAGGTGACTCTGGTCATTTAAGATGTAATTAATTATAGAGGCTTGCCCTTNACAACTTCTTACAGTTACTTAATAGTTGTTTCTTCAAACAACTACAATTGTCCCAAGCAAACCATAAGATATCATGGCAAAGTGCTTTTATTTGTTCATAATTCAATTGAGAAAATACAATTCTAAACTTTTCAAGGCTATTGTTATCATTATACTTGAAAAATTGAGATTTGTTAATANTCAGCATTTTTTTTCTTGTACTTTTATGCTTACACAAATTTGCATGCTAAACAACAATGTCACCCTGCATGAAAACTAAAACTATCAGGATAATCACAAAACCAAAATCAAAACTAAAACTAAAATCAACCAAGATAAAATTTACCGCCACAACATTCAAAATATAAAACAACTCAAAATTTAATCTCAAACATCACACAAAACTTCGCCACAACATTCAAAATATAAAACAACTCAAAATTTAATCACAAACATCACACAAAACCCGCTACAACATTCAAAATTCTACAACATTCAAAATATAAAACAACTCAAAATTTAATCACAAACATCACACAAAACTACAACGCTACAACATTCAAAATATAAAACAACTCAAAATTTAATCACAAACATCATACAAAACCACAACTGAACATGCAAAATATAAAACAACTCAAAATTTAATCACAAACATCACATAAAACTACAACTTCCGACATTCAAAATATAAAACAACTCAAAATTTAATCACAAACATCACACAAAACTACAACTTCATTAAATTAAGATGTCTCTATCGGATGATCAGGAATCCCTCGGAGGAGGTAACCTACGGTTGCTAACGAAAAAATATAAAACAACTCAAAATTTAATCACAAACATCACACAAAACTACAACTTCAACTATTCGAAATATAAAACAACTTAAAATTTAATCACAAACATCACACAAAACCACAACTTCAACTAAATTTAAATATAAAACAGCTCAAAATTTAATCACAAACATCACACAAAACTACAATTGCAACTAAATTAAGACGTCTCTATCTGATGATCGAGAATCCCTCAGAGGAGGTAACCTACGGTTGCTAACGAGGCTTCCCACAGTCTTGATGATCGGGAATCCCTCGGAGGAGGTAACCTACGGTTGCTAACGAGGCTTCCAATGGTTTAAATGAAATCAAAATTTAATCACAAACATCACATAAAACTACAACTTCAACTAAATTAAGATGTCTCTATCGATGAGAATCCCTTGAAAAAGGTAACCTACGGTTGCTAACAAGGCTTCCCATGGTCTAAATGAAATTATGAAACTCATTAAGTTGAGTTTAGTAAGTTTATTTGGACTAAGATAATCAAATATAAAATAGTGGTGCTAGAATGAGGGAACTGTAGGATCTTCACCGGTGTCTCTCTAATCAACTTTAACATGCCCCCATAAAATTTAAAGAACTTCAACCATAGGGCTACCTGATTTGACATCATAACTTGACACACTAGAAAACTCAAACTCATCACGACAAGGAGCTTGGAGCTAGCATGGTGGGCAGCACGACCATCTTCAACAGCAAAACCTATCTTCCCCAGCTAAACTAACCTTCCTTCCTTAGATGTAAGCAACAAAGCCATAGGACTTCGAGGTTGCTTGCTTATGCAACATAAATCCTCACCTTATCTTTTAAAGCCATAAGACTTCGAGGTTGCTTGCTTATGCAACGTAAATCCTCACCTTATCTTTAGGCTAAATACATAGGACTTCGAGGTTGCTTGCTTATGCAACGTAAATCCTCACCTTATCTTTAGGCTTTTGTGTAGCCCTGCTATACAATATAAGCCCTAACTCATCTTAGGATTCCGAGGTTATCATTTGTCACGACCTAAATCCTCACATCTTTCAGGCTATTTGCAACCCTGCTATACAATATAAGCCCTAACTCTCTTATGATTCCGAGGTTGTCGTTTCTCACGACCTAAATCCTCATAACTTCCAGGCTATTTGTGTGATCGCTTCACAAGAATGTAAGCCCTAACAAATAAAATTGGCAGAATGAAACACATAAATTTTGTTCCTCAAACTTTAAGCCAAACATTAGGATAGCTTAGGAAGTCATCGAGGTTCTCCTCTGGATCCATGACATCCTCTAGTTCTTCCTCCTTTGGATTCTATAAAATGTTCAAAATTTGAACCAATCCCCTTTCACACCTCTTTGTCTGTTCTCATTGAAAAGTTCTACCATTTTGAAATCTTTGAAGATAATATTTCCTGATTTTTATCGAGAGTCTTCTTAGGTGACTCTGGTCATTTAAGATGTAATTAATTATAGAGGCTTGCCCTTATATGAAGCATGTCCGAACTCAACTTAATATAAATCCTATTTAATTCTTTATATTAAATAGGGGAACTTGTTGGCAAATACAAAGGTTTCACAGACCAAACGGATGTCATATATTCCTTAGTTTATTTGATCGAGCCTCATCCTCAAGTCTTGTGTTTATCCTTCGGGATAAAATAAGATTTGAGGTACAGTGCTCTTTCATTTAAACTATGAAAAATATGGGGTTAGTTTGATTTCATATTTTTCTAAACTAAATATATATGTAAATTAAAACATCCTTCCGAAGCAGACGACGAGATTTCAATTCCGGTGATCGACAGCTTCTTACGGGCAACTCCTCCAACCAAAAATAGCGCCGACATCCACTTATTTCTTAATAGTATTGTTTATATAGGATCAATTTAGATTGATGTTAAAATGAGAAAGTAGAAGGAAAAAGATAAAGCATACATTAAAGATAAAAATTATATAATGGGATTGTTACATAAATAATATGGGCTTAGATTCAAGAGGAAGAATTTGTCATCATNAGATCAATTTAGATTGATGTTAAAATGAGAAAGTAGAAGGAAAAAGATAAAGCATACATTAAACATAAAAATTATATAATGGGATTGTTACATAAATAATATGGGCTTAGATTCAAGAGGAAGAATTTGTCATCATAACAAGGCATGGACCTATAAAGAAGAAGATATTTCTTACCATAAAGTCCTTATTACTAAGAAAATTCTCCAAGAGGCTTGATCATTTGGATATAAAAACTAATATTGTAATAATATTACTTGTTCTTCTTTTNGCTTACCATAAAGTCCTTATTACCAAAACTACACATATCGCAAAACACATATGCAGTAAGACTATCCAGAAGAACCTCTTGAGTCATATGACTCATCATATACCTTATTAAGAAAAAAATAATGAACCCATAGTTTCTAAGAGGCCATCTAGGTGGGAGCAAACTAAACATGTTCATAACAACAAAAAAAGTCAAAAAACTTACCCACAATTGCTCGGTAAGCAATCCAAGATGGAGCAATTTAAACATGTTCATAATAATGAAAACAAAATAATAAAATAAACCAATGGTTACCTAGGAGGCCATTCAAGTGGGACATGTTTATACCAATTAAAAAAAAATTAACAAGTCCATGATTGCTGACATGCAATCTAGGTGGGAGCAAACATAGAATTTAAAACTACATTTCTATGAAGATAATAACCAACAACAATGTTGTGTATATACGTCTCGACAAAAAAATAGGTACGAGAGAAGATTTTATGTGTGTCCTAGCAAAAAATGGTTGATGATTGTGAATTTTTAGATGGGTTGAGGACTGTGAGGAGTTCACTTCATATAGCGACAATGTGCGAAGAGTATCTTTGGAAAAAAAAATTCTCCAAGAGGCTTGATCATTTGGATATAAAAACTAATATTGTAATAATATTACTTGTTCTTCTTTTTATTATAATTTTCATGTTATTTATTAGTATAAAGTGATTTATAAATTTTAATGAAACATTTAAGTTTTCTAACTTTTTTTAATATTTTAAAGTTTAGTTATGGTGTTCTATTTGGATTATTTATGAAACTATATGCTTACAACTACATTCTGCAAGGGCATTATAATATTTATTTCAGAAATAAGTCCAACACAACAGTTTCACAGTCAAAATATCAAAGTATATTGCAACAGCAACTTCTTACAGTTACTTAACAGTTGTTTCTTCAAACAACTACAATTGTCCCAAGCAAACCATAACATATCATGGCAAAGTGCTTTTATTTGTTCATAATTCAAATGAGAAAATACAATTCTAAACTTTTCAAGGCTATTGTTATCATTATACTTGAAAAATTGAGATTTGTTAATAGTGCTAANGGTGGATTTATTTTTATATGATTTGGTCATGCAATTTTCTCTTTTTAAGTTTTTCATATAAAAGTTTTACATCTTATAATTTTGTATTAATTTTATCTCTTAAAATCTTCATGTAAATAAAATTATGATTATTAGTNAGTGGATTTATTTTTATATGATTTGGTCATGCAATTTTCTCTTTTTAAGTTTTTCATATAAAATTTTTACATCTTATAATTTTGTATTAATTTTATCTCTTAAAATCTTCATGTAAATAAAATTATGATTATTAATCATTCATTCTATACATTTTCTAACACATTTCATGCAATGTTCATAAGAACCATGGTGATAGAAATATCATACATTTACTTTATCTCTTACATTTCCTTTGCCGAAATACAATTAGGTTTAGGAGAGAAAAATATCTCGTTATATTCTAGTAATTTTTTTTCTTAGACAAATTTCAAGATAATGAATTTTATTGAGTTAAATGCAATATAATTTTAATTGAATTTTCTATAATATAATAACTTAAAAAAATAAATAATTCTAAGATATATATTGATTAAAATTTTGTGATATTTTTAAAAATGATAAATAATATTTTTTAAATGTATATCAAAATATCTTAAAAAAGTTATTTTAAGGTAGGATAGAGTGGGTCATAGAGCATGATTAAGTCACTAGGTCTACGTTTAACTTGATAAGCTTATGAACAACTAGTCAAAATCATGATGAATTCCCCCTCATTGTACATTTTGGCCTACTAGCTTAAGGGTTAAAAGGTATTTGCTAGTATCATCCCAACAAGTTCGAAACCATATTAAGCAAATAATTTCTTACAATAATGTTGGTGACTTTAACAAATAAAGTAATGACCTTATTTGTTAAAGGCTCTAGTTTATTTACTAACTAATAAAACAAAATTATAAGCCTCTTATATTTTATAANAAAACCATATTAAGCAAATAATTTCTTACAATAATGCTGGTGACTTTAACAAATAAAGTAATAGCCTTATTTGTTAAAGGCTCTAGTTTATTTACTAACTAATAAAACAAAATTATAAGCCTCTTATATTTTATAAGAAGAAATCATTAGCTCTTATTATTATAAAATGTGAATACTCCTTAGCTCTTTTCATGAAAATATTGAAGATTCAACTCCCTCACCTCATAAAATAGAGAGATAAATTAAAAGGAGAAAGTCATAGCAAATTAATATATTTTCAAGGAAAGTTGTAAGGGTGAATCTCAGCTAATTAATATATTTTCAAGGTAAGTTTCAAGGGTGAATGTCTTTTAAAATTTAAATTTCGTCATCATGTCTATTATATGGGGAAAATGAATTTGACCAATCATGTAACTTATAGTGAATTGGCTTTTCTTCTACTGAATATTAATAAGGATTTAAAATGTATGTTATTTTTTTTCTCCTTTTAGGAAGGTTCCTTTAGTTAGTTCTCTCACTTATTTAAATCACAAATTTTGAAAGGAAGTTTATTATATAATTTACTAGCATTCAAAAGTTGATAAAAATTTCTCAAGCTTTATTAAAGATACAAAAATAAATTGGTGGATCACTAAGAAATTTTGTTATAAGATTTTAGGAAAAAAATACTAAAAGTAAAGAACTTAGAGATGGATATATCCAAAGTATCATTCATTTGGGGGATAAGGGAGGGAATTGTTTTTTTTTGCCCTTAGTCTGTAGTATCCAATTAATATTAATAAAGAAGGTAATAATTATAATTCAAATGCTTATAATTCAAGTCAACAAATACTTTTCATTCGAGTAGGAAAATTCCCTTAATTTCTTAATGACAAAGAAGTTATTCAAAGAATTTAAGGGATAAGGAGTATTCACATTTTTGCTTGTAGCGGTATTANGTCAACAAATAATTTTCATTCGAGTAGGAAAATTCCCTTAATTTTTTAATGACAAAGAAGTTATTCAAAGAATTTAAGGGATAAGGAGTATTCACATTTTTGCTTGTAGCGGTATTATGAAAATCATAAATATTATTAATACAAGGGTGTGTAAAAAATGTAAATCAGGATCATGGTACGAAGTAGGAGAACTCACCACCTTTTACTCGCTAGAACTCAATCATCTTGCCAATACATGCTTCAATGGAAAAACTAGATGCCATTTAGAAGAAAGTTTGCTTCAGTAATATATCTTTTGAGGGAAAATTTCTATGCAAGAAATACTTGAAAGTGTTATTCCTTCTATAAAGATCACATGCTTGTTACACAAAATTATTAGCATTTCTAAAATTTGATAGAAGAGTTTATTAACAAAATAAAATTTAAACAGTATATTTTTTATATTTAAAAAGAAAATAGGAGAAGGAACCAATAGAAACATGAAGAAATGAATCTATCTTGACATGTAGTTCACAATATAGGTATAGTGTCCACCTCCTTATTGGGTCAAGAGAAGAAGCCTCTATAACTCAATTGAATTTAACTAGGAGATGTGAACTTAATTTCTTCATCAGATGCTCTAATTGTAGAAGTGGTAAATATTAAATTAACTAAGGAAGATAAGGCGACAAATGAAAATCTTTACAATGATGATATTATTGTAACACTCTAATAACAATTTATTTAGTTAGTAACATCTTGATCATTACAAAGAGCTTAGTGAACATTATTTTAAGAGATTTTAAAAAAACTATTAACTCTATTATTTATAAAACTTAATGACTCTACAACTTCAAAACTAAGACCAACTAAATTTTCATGAGAATTATCATGACTCGTTAGATAAACTGGCACGGAATTCAAATGTAAGTTATCTAACGTTTTGGATACTATTGATAAATATGCAATTAGGATTGATAAGATATTGTATTCATGAGTTACCTTTCTAAGTTTAACTCTCTATGAAGAACAATCAAAACTATTTGTAGGCATCTCCTCCATAAACATATAGGCCTCTTTAAAAAGTATTGATATTAAAGACCCTCAGATTGTAACATGTATTATAGACTTCAATGATCTCACACATGGTCATAAAATATTTGTATAATTAACCAATGAGGTAGGGAATGTTGTGGAAATTTCTTAAGAAGTTCTTTAAATGTCTCCCAGGCTTCATATATTTACTCACACTATCTATTTGGGTAAAAAATGTAATATTATTTATAGTTTGACAATTTGAGAAGGTGAAACTATTTAGCTTGGAATTTCTAGGTTAAGTTATTCCAAGTGGTTATGTATACTGGTGCTAATGTGCCAAGCTACAATTAATCGTCTCTAAGAGAAAATGAAAATAACATATATCTAACAATGTTATTTGAGGGACCTTTATCCCTAAAGTCACACCAGATTTTAGGAAATTAGCTAAGTGTAAATTTACCAATTACTTCAAGACTTGCACCATCTCTGAACAAATATGGTACAGAGATGGTCTCCAAGTCATTCATAAAAGGTCATAATTTGGTGTAATGACAAACTTGCAAGGTCATTATGCATAGGAAATTAGCTATAAAAGGTCATATTTATAGCTAATTTGTCAATAGCTAAGAAATTCCTACATAGTTTTTCATTTCTTCCAATTACTTCAAGACTTGTACGTTTTATAAGTTTTTTTAACAATTTTTTAAATCATTTCAAAGTCAAACAACCTTAATTTAATAGATACAGTCCTATGCATATAACATAGGACTAACTAAGACTCTACAGTAACAAGTAAAACAATATACAAAATATAAGTATTAACAAACACAATTAATCAAATCATGTA
>JXCR01078640.1:0-14136 GCA_002079205.1 Phalaenopsis hybrid cultivar
AGTTTATAATAGATAAATTAGTTGGTGCAATCAGATTTGTAAAAGTTTTTATTGACTTTTTATATATTAATCTCGATAGTTGTTTGAAATTTATCTCATTAATTAGTTGTTTATTAGCTCGTTCACTTGTCATACACAAATCTAGTTCAAATATTTAAAATTTTAAACAATTCAAGCTTGGATAATATATGAAAGGTTCGACACAACCTCATGTCAAACATGAACAACTTATAATTATACAAAGTCAAGTCCAAACTATGATAAAATCAAGTCGACTCTTCTTGATTACAGTCCTAGGTGCAGCCAAGTTGATACAGGTTGATGACTCCCTTCGAGAGATGTTGTTCAAGGTTCGATTCTAGAGCCAGTTGGAGTAGTCCCAGCACTGGTTAAAAGCGAGCAGGGCACAATAGACCGCCTAGCCAATTTGCGTGAGATTTGCAAGGAAGCAATTGATGGATGTCATATGTTCCTTCGATCGTTGGCTTGTCTTCTAAATGAGATAGAGAATTCTGATATGTCCTAAAGCATGCTTAATTTCCTTTATATTTTACATTTTTTTATGGATGAAATTATACTTTAAAGAAAAATATTTTTATGTTTTTCTTGTAGTGGAACGAAGTGGAGATGAAAAGGAGATATGGCCTCAAGTGGTCTGACGACTAGGCTCCAGTTTCAGCCGAACCTCCCAAGAGCCTGGTGCCTAAGCACCAGCTATGCAGGGCTTTGGTGTCAGCAACTACCTGATAGTTTTTCAGCGGATCTTCCATAATTTCGCTATAGCTATAACTGAAGATTGGTGATGTTTAGACGAAGGCTGGGCAGCCTATGGAGAGAAAAAAAAAACTCTTTGATCCCTGGGGGAAGTTTAGAGTTCATTTTTAGTTTAGATTGCTTTGTAATTTAGTTTTTTGTGAGGATTTGAAGAGGTATTGTAAAGAGGTTCTTCAGCAAGGTAGCAAGGATCAAGGAGATCTTCTTGGGGGAGATTTTCCAGTACTTGGGGAGGGGAAAAAACTAGGTGTTGTAAACTCTTTTTGTGTTCTAAATTTCCTTATTAAGAAGTTTAGTGGATTATTTTGTTTAAAGATGATTTTTGGAAAATTCTCTATGCCTTGTGAGTAGTTTTATTTTATCTTTCCCTTTGTAATGAATAAGTGGGCAGTATAGAATGGTGTAATGTCCTTAAAATTGGTTTTTACTCTTTAAAGTGATGATTTTCTTTTGATGCTTAGTTTACTTATCATTCTGACCAAATGATTTTGTTAAAATCCTTGTGAACCCATAATGACTCATGAGGGATATGACATGAACAACCAGAAAGAATCACATTGGAACTATAAGGTATGAAGTAAAAGTAACCTATAGAAAGATGCAAATAGATAGGGAGATAAGTTTTGATGGGTATAACTTGGGGGTATCTAGGGTGACAGCAGAAACATTACTAAGTTAAACCAAAATTCTTTATGCACTCGAGAGAGGGTAACGAAGATAATGGCTCCTATTTGTCACTTACAACGATTTTAATTTATTTCATTCACTATTTATACACCTCTTATGCCATTACAAAGGGAAGGTAGCCTTTTCACTTGATTTCCTCCAAATTCTAGTATAGTTAGAGAGTTGTTAGGTAGATTAAACCTTGAGTATAATCTTAAGACTATCGATGCTTCCAAGCTGAGAACTAGTTTGATAGGTTAGAACTTTTCTTAGGATTGAGACGCCTTCTCTGTGGGATCGACAATTTGAAATAAAAAATCTGATACTATTAAAAACGATCACATACACTTGCCCGACAACTAGGGATGCAAGGACACCTGAGCTGGATAATAGGTGTAGAGTCACATTGCTGCACAAATTAAGTTAAAAAATTCATAGTACATTACTGCGAGAGTGTACACCCTGAAAACATAGCACCCCAACCCCGTGTCAAGTTCCTACACTCGGGTGGTCAGGATCCATCGAGAGGAAGAGATACACGATCTACAGAAAGAGCTGGAGGTCGTTCAAAAGGAGCTCTCAAACATTTAAGAGATGTGCTTCACACTCCAAGTTCAATCCAATATAAACCAAGTAGATAGGTTTAAATTTAGGGGAGAGGTTTTATATAAAAGGTTGCTTCCATGATGGCTTTTCTTGATTGAAGCCATAAATGAAGCACTTGTAAAATTTTTCCTCTAGAAATAGTTTTCAATTGTAATTCATATATTTCAAAATAAAATTTTAATTTTTCTTTCTCTTATTCTATTGTTGATTTGATAGAGTGTTCTCAAAGTTGACGTATGATTTTGTGTGACGATTATACTTCTTATGTTACCCTATATATAAGGGTTTTGGGTTGGCTTTAGTGTTGCTTTCTAACCCTTCTTTGTTTCCCTTTGCTATTTTAATTTCTACTCCCCTTTTCTCCATTTGGACGGCTCTCAAATATTCTCCTTGGATTTTAAGATCGGTTTTTTGACCAAAAATTAACTCTTTCATTGAAGGAGGTGGACTAGTTGCATGATTTTTAACTCTTTGACCCTGCCATAGAGCCCTGAGCTGTTGAGGAAATGACTGAGCAACTGATAGATTTAAGAATGATTTCATCTTAAATCAGAACCATTTCAAGTATGGTCTGAGTTTGACATTTTACCATGAGCTACGGGCAATATTCAAGAAGTACGATGTGGTCCCTGCTCAGGTTATATCAAATCTCAATACCTCCATAATGGTGTATGTCATCTTTTGATTTCGAGTAGGGGTTTCATGGTTAACAAAAATCTTTGCTTACTTTTTCTCATTACTGGTATGCTCGTATGGTCTCATGCAATTTGGTTTGTCTAACAAATTTTAGTTATCGAGCTTAGAAAATAAGATAAAGGATGTTGACATGACTTTTGGTTGAGGTCTAGCTCTTCCTCTTTAGTAGCCTAGGGTCTAGCCATAGGACTTTCATGTTTGCTATTCCTAGAGGACTAGAAAAGGAACCATCGCCACTAAAAATTCTACATTCTTCTCTGCTCAACTTGAAGTTCCACATATTGGTCCTAACCTCTAGCACTTAGTAAGTGGGGTCAGTTTGGAGGAGCTCAAGGGGAGTCTCCCATAGGATGGTCAAACCTTAGGACTAACCCTGGGTGGTCTGGTTTTATTTAGACTATCTTGCACACACTTTCTTACATACCCCAAACCCTAAGGCCCCTTTAATTTGGTCTCCTGACTCCTTTTGGGAAGCTCATGTGGATGGATCCAAACCCCTAGCCCTTGACTAAGAAGGTTAGGACTAGCATATTGAACATCCAAAATGAGTTCTCATATGGCTCATATTGATTTGACATGGCTTCATGACTTACTTGCCATTCTAGCTCAAAATCACCAAATTACCAAAATACCCTTATAACCCTAATTTTTGCCAAAAATCCCAAAGTTACCCAAAATACCTAAATTTGTCCACAAGTCATCTCAAATCACTCACCACTACCTGAATTGACCAAAATTCATCAAAATCACCAAATTCCCAAAATACCCCCAAAATTGCCAAAATTATCAAAATGTCCCTCATGACTCAAAAATTCCAAAAATTTCCAAAAATTTCAAAATTATCCCAAATATTCCAAATTTCAATTTTTAACATCACATTGACCCAATTTTACCCAATTTGCCCAAAAACCACAAATTACCCTTAAAGGCCCAAATTTTGCCCTATTTACCCACAATCTTGGCCCAATTGACTCCAATCTTGCACAATTTCAATTTCAAACAAAAATTCAACATTCCTAATACCAATTGAAACTAAATACAAGCTCAAATCGACCCAATTACAAGCTCAATTTCACCCAAATGAAAAAGTCCCAATTTTGATCATATGTCAAAATCCACCAATTTAACATTCTAATTCAATTCAAATTTACTTGAAATTCTTTTCAAATTCCTCATGACATCTCCCTACACTAAATTCAACATTTAATTGATCCAAATTTTATCCCAAATTCAACCTTTAAGAAAAAATCCCAAGCCTACCACCATTAATTCCAAAAGCCCAAATTCAATTAAAAGCCCACATGACAATTTTTCCCCTCATCATCCCTTTCATTAAAATCACTCCCTAAGTCTTAAGTCCATGATCAAATCATTCCAAATTAAGCCTCATGACAAATACCACCAAAATATCTCATAAAATTCAAAATCCTTTCTCATGCAAATGAGCCAAGCCAAAGGGAAGCCATGAAGCCGTTCCCAAGCCATAGGTGAGCCATATGAGCCTTGCCACCTCATCAAGCTATTAATGGAAAGAGGGAAAAACCACTTTCAATACCCCTTAAGATTCTTTTAACCCCTCCCATGAATCACTCTAACCCATGTTTAGTTAAATCTCTTGGGATGGTGACTTATCCTCAATGATTAAGCTGGGCCAAATGATCTTTTCTTCAGCCCAAAGCAACCTGGATGAGTGAACTCAACCCAAATTAATGTCTTGACCCAAATTGACCCTTCCCTAATTCCTCTTTAATCCAAGACCTTTACACATGGTCAACCTCAATTGATTGCACCAAACCCAAGCCCTGAGCCCCCTGACCAAATGGTGGCCTGACCCTGGCCGGCCAGCCACCTTGGCTGCTGTAAAACACCATGGCCAAGCAGGAGCAAGGAGCTAAAACTCAGAATTGATCCCACCTGATGTGCACAAGTCCAATTGTCCATTGGAGCATTTCTTCCCTGCACCTAAGCATCCTTTTTAACCCACTGGCCAGCCATGATGGCCTCTCCTCCCCCTCTATTTAAAATCACCCTCCACGACCAAGGGAGGAGAGCTTGAAATTTTTTAGGGAGACTCTACCAAATTGATCCTAGAGATTCTTCAAGTCCCACTAAGTTCAATTCAACCATCCTCAAGCCCTCAAATCCACAGCTTGAGCTCAATTTTGGAGCTCAAAATCAAGCCCGAAATAGGACATCCCTCTATACTCCAACCAATCCAAATTAATTGCACCCACACCGTCCCTTGAGTGAGAGAAGAAGATCACCCATAGAAGCCCCATCACTAGACCACCCTAAGGTGGACTTTGATCAACACACCAAATCGGCCTTGGTCTATTTCATACCTAGGCATTTCACTACAGCTCGAGGCTTCATCCAAATGCTCTTACGACTCAAGGCAAGCTTTTGGAAGCACCCAGTCGTGGCCACACCTCTTGAGCAAAGGTATTGAACATTCCCCTTAAACCAAGCTTCATTTAATTCTCCATGCTCATAGACTCAATTTAAGGCTTGATTAATTTTATGAATATGTTCTCCTAGTCAAGACGAGTCTATAGAAACAATCTTCACTTAATTTGGTTAAGTATCAAGAGAGATATTAAGGTTTGAAGTTGGACGATTCTCGGACTAGGGATTTGGGGATGATGAGGGATGTCGTCCGTTTCCGCGTGTATCGGACGGACGATCGTGATGGATCTGGACAAAGGAGTGGAACATAAACCGCGGGCCGAGTCAGCACTGAGGTGTCGAACCAGAAGATGCCGCTTGGAAAGCTCGGAGATGCCGAGGTTGAGGTGGCATCGCGTGACTTAAGTAGAAAAATAGGGATTTTCTTATTTATTTAAATGCCAGAACTTCAAAAATGCATATCTTGGTGTAAAAAATCACAAAAATAAAATAAAAATACCCTCTTGCTTAGTAAACAGAGGAGAATAATGTGAAAATGGTTTCATGTTTTTTTGGTGCATGTATGATTTTTAATTAATTAAATGGTGTTTTACTTATTTGGATTATTCATTTGTACAGACATTTTTCCATTACATGATTTTTGGGGCTTTGATTCTCTCTATCATGAGTGACCTTTCCTAATTTTTCAAAGGTTAGTAGAGATCTCCAGACAGAGATCTCTAATTTTCAAGTTAATGATCCTTATTTTGGTAAAATAATTATAAAAATTAAAATACTCATAAAAAATACCAAACTTCTTTTGGTAGGTTCACTGTGGTCAGAAAACCATAGAAAAATATAAACTTGGTTTAACTCATTAAAAATAGCCCTAATTGTCACCAACCCCTCAAAATGAATAAAAATTAATTAGGAATTATTATAAATCTAAATGACATAAAAATCAGTCTCCACTATGATTTAATGACAGACCCACAAAAAATTCAAGTCAATTAAAGTTAATTTGACCACTCAAATGAATTAATTAAATGAAATTACATTTTTGTCATTAAAATGATTATAATAATTAAAATACAACTCAAAAAATCACAAATTGGTTTTGGGAACTCCTTATGACCAGAGAAATCTAAGAAAAATAAAATCAGAATTAAAATAAATTCTTCAATTTTTAGCATTTAAATAATTAAAAATTAATTAAAATTAATTAAAAATCATAAAAATTAAAAAATTTTAAAAACACACAAAAATGTCACATTTAACTTGCTGATCACTTAAAACTAATTAAAATAATTTTTTTCTAATTTTCTGAGTCAAGATATTATTTTTTAAAGGCTTAAAATGAATTTTCTTTAATTTTCCATTAAAATAATTTTAATAATTAAACTATAAATAAAAAAAACATGAAGTTTGTTTCTTAGGGTTCCCTGGACTCAGATAGATTTAAGAAAAATGTAAAACTTAAATTTCTACTTAAATAATATTTTATATTTAATTAATACTTAAAACAAACAAATAATTCTAATAATTAAATTAAACCTCTAAAAATAATGAAAATTGGTTTGAATGGTCCCCTGACCTAGCTAAATCTCCAATAATGTTCTTGAGGATAAGAGTTTTATTTTGGTTGAGTTATTAAATTTTCATTAAAAATTATTATTTTTGCATTAAAAATAATTATAAAATTAAATAAATTTAAAAAAATCACATTTTTCTCCTCTGATATTTTAATTGACCTATGAGTGGGGCAACATGAAATTTTAAAGTCATTTGCATTAAATTTGATAAATTATGAAGTGTTAGGTCATTAGGGGCAAAATGGTAATTTTGTGACAAAACTATCTATAGGTTTTACTTTCATGCAAATTATAAATGTTTACTGCAAAAGATACTAAAGTTTCAGGTGGAGGACCGAGAAGACTTGACATGTATACTTTTATAGTTTATAGTACTTTTTTTTCCTGCACTTTCTTTACTGTACTTTTCGTATTTATAAACTTGAATGTTAAATAATAATGTCACCCTGCATGTCAAAACCGAAACTTTTAGGATGACCACAAAACTGAAACAAAAACTAAAATTAAAACAAGATAAATTCATCGTCTCAATATTTAAAATACAAGATAACTCAAAATTTAATCACAAATAACATAAAACAAAAAGTGCAACTAAATTAAAACGTCTCTATCGGATGATCGAGAATCTCTTAGAGGAGGTAACCTACAGTTGCTAATGAGATTTTCCATGGTCTAAATGAAAGTATGGAATTCATTGAGTTGAGCTTAGTAAATTCATTTGGACTAAGTGAATCCGAAAGAAAATAGTGGTGCTGGAACGAGGGAACCATAGGATCCTAACCGGTGTCGCTCTAATCAACTTTAACATCCCCCATAACATTTAAATAACCATAACCATAGGAAACATTTGATTTGAAATCAAAACTTGATACATTGGAAAACTTAAACTCGCTACGACAAAGAGCTTGGAGCTAGCATTGTAGGCAACACGTCCATCTTCAACAACAAAGCTTGTCTACACCAGCTAAACCATTCTTTAAAATTAAATAACAAGTCATAGGATTTTGAGGTTGTCCACCTAGTGTGACATAAATCCTCAACTTATCTTTAGGTCTTTGTATAGCTCTGATATGCAATTTAAGCCCTAACTCGCTTTTGAATTCTGAGGTTGTCGTTTGTCACAACATAAATCTTCACATCTCTCAGACTATCTATGTGATCATTTCACATGAATGTAAGCCATAAATAATAAATTGGCAAAATGAAATACTTAAATATTTCTCCTCTAAATTGAAGTCAAACAATAAGATAGCTTGGGAAGTCGCTGAGGTTCTCCTCAGAATCTATGATGTCTCATAGTTCTTCTTCCTTTGGATTAAAAAAAAAAGTGTTCCAAATTTGAGTCATTTCCCTTTCACATCTCTTTGTATGATCTCTTTGAAAAGTCCTATCCCTTTGAAATTCTTGAAGACAATATCCCCTGATTTTTATCGAGAGTTTTCTTAGGTGACTTCAGTTATCTAAGATGTAATTAATTATAGGGGCTTACCCTTGTAGAAAGCTTTTCCAAACTCAACTTAATATAAACCTTATTTAATTTTTTATATTAAATAGGGGAACTTGTCGGATTATAATAAAATTATTTCGGAGACTAAACGAATGTCATGCATTTTTTAGTTTATTTGATTGAGTCTCACCGTCAAGCCATGTGTTTATCTTTTGAGATTGATACATAGCTTGAGGTGTGACACTCTTTCATTTAAACTATGAAAGATATGAAATCTGTTTGATTTCATACTTTTCTAAAATATAAATATATGTAAATTAAATTTCCCTCCGAAGCGGACGACGAGATTTCGATTCCGACGCTAACAGCTTCCACAGGACGACCCCTCTAAAATTATGCTGACAAAGGACTGGAAGCTACGCTTCTTCCATGTCACTTCTTCCGAAGGATGGGGAATCTCGATTGTCCTGATAAGGGGGATATTCAAGAAAAGAATGATGTGTTGGTTCAAGCTCAAGATAAAGAAATAATGACTTAGGGAGGGCAGCTATTGAGATATCAATGTCATGACCCATTGGTTATCAGTTGAGTACCACTGCATGAGACATTTGGCGAGATGATGGTGGTGCTCTAGGGGCTTTAGATGCTAAGTAGGCCAAAAGAGAGGTTGAGGCTGGTACTTGAGCCGCCCTAAAGAAACCTTAAGGGCGGCTTGCCTGCTTATAAGTTGTATGGGGAGCAGACAAGATATTGATAGTGGCTCTCTCAAGAGAGAACATCACAGGTGTAAACTTTTTTTTTTATCTCTGAGTCTTTAGTTATAATCAGGAGGGTTGCTACATTCAAGCTAACACTCATTGAGAGAAAATTGAAGAGTTCTTTAACAGGTGCAAGTCCTTCTAGAACACAACACCAGAGCATTGAATGGATGTCAAACCATTTAAAAGAGAGTGGATCCAATGGGGATGCTTCAAAAAAGGATTAAAGAAAGGCCAACAACCCCTTGATTGGATGTTGCAAGCTTTATCACAATGTTGTAAAAAGGCAAAGCTAGTTGGCCTTCTCAGGTGGTTACATCTATATTTAAACATGAGCCAGAGCTTGAACCAATACTTGAATCGATTTTTCGCAGTGAAAAAATCTATTGTTGCAAAGGGAAGGCTCTGGTGACTAGCTCAAGTACCTCTCCTCCACCTCCTCCCAACATAAAATAGAAGGGTTATGCATATAAGAGGTTCCCTATGCAAAGAGAGAGGGTGAAGGTGTATCCATATGAAGAGGGACTGGTACTTAAAATCTCCAGGTGCAATCCTATAAGCTTTAATGATTCGAGACATTTTCCACTCTTGCAACTTTGAGGAGTATCTCCACGAACATAATATCATGAGTTTGTGTCAGCCTTCTGATCATTGTTAGCTAATGTCTTTCAAGGCCTCACATTTCCATTCTAGGATACTTTTAGCATCATAGTGGAAATCATATGAGGCTGAGAAGAAGGTGGAGATCATAGATGAACAAGTGAAGGTCACTAAAAAGCTAGTAGTTATAACTGAGGCCGAAGAAGAGGTCTCAGAAAAGTGAGCAGATATGGCAGAGAAATGACAAGAGAGACTCAAGGCAAAGGTACTAAATGTGTCATAATTGTTATCAATTGCCTGATAAGCATATAATAATCTGAGGGGCGGGATGAAAACAATGAGGACAGATGAATTTTTTGTTGCTTAGGTTAATCAACTTCGGCTTGGGATCATGCTGATGATCTACTAATTTGTGAAAGGAAAGCTCGTCAATCCTAAGTGATCTAATTTGAAATTATTTGCTACACTCCTCTCAGGTTTGAAGTTGGAAGAAGATGAGGAAGAAGATGAGTTTTCCAACTCATTCACATCTTCATTTCTTTCTGTCAAAGAGCTAAACCAACATGTTTCTCCTTTACAAGGTCGAGTGTGAGGATGACACCCTCATCGTTGGCATCTTTCTACTTAGTCGTATTTTCTTCATCAAATGTTAGGTTTATCAAAACCCTTTAGCTGTGAATATTATAGTCGACCAATAAAATTGTTTCCATCCTATGCAAACAGCATAAACGACATTTGTCCGGTTGTTGTGGATGTTGTTCAAACAGCCCAAAGAACATATAGAAGAATATATCAGCTTAATTTTTCTTATAACTTTGACTTTCTTCCTCGCAAGTTCATGATAATTTTGTTGGCTGCTTTGGATTATCCATTCATCTGAGGTTGATACAAAAATGAGAATCCCTAATTTTGGTAGAAGTCTTTCACCTCTTAATCAATAAACTACATCTTGTTCTTTGTGATGATAACCATCAATAGGTTGTCAGATAGAACAGGTCCATCCAAATGAAGTTGCAAACAACATCTATGATAATTAAAACAAGTTCCTTGAATTTAATTCACTTGGAGAAATAATCTACTGTCATTAGAGAAAATTTAAGCTAGCCTTGTGATTGAGGAAGGGTTTGAGGATATCGAGCCCCTATATGATGAAAGGCTAAGGATTGATTATCAATTGTAACTTGCTCACAGACAAGTGGTTTATATTTCTTGCGTTGCTTGCATCTACAAGAGAAATCTTCAGCAACTTTTTGAAGTGTCGACTAGAAGTGGCCTTATAGCTGCACTCAGTATGCCAAGGTTTTCCTCTATAATGGCTCCCACACTCACTAGAATGTAGCTCTTGGAGGACAACTCTCATCCCATTCTCCATTATTTATCTTAAGTATAGTGACATGAATGAACTCTAAAAAAGCATCACTTCAATCAATAGATCTTTTGTGACTTTAATTTTTAACCTGCTTGGGTCAATATACCCCTCTGATATCTTTCCAATTTCAAGATGTTTTATGTAGGGATCTGCCAAGTTGTTCAGTTCTTCGGTCTTCAATTCAATTATCTCGGCTTCTGAAATAGTTGTTCAGAATAGTCTTTGAGGCATCCCCTCCTCTAAGTGGAAGCACTTGAAAAGGAGGTCAATCATTTGATTTTTATCTTGGGTAATGTGCTCGATTTTAAAGCCTTAAAATTTTTTGAGCTCCTTCTTTGCTTTGTGTAGATATTTGGATTGTCCCTGACTTTAAATTCTCTTTTCACTTGATTCACCACAATTTGCAAGTCAAACTTTGGTATGAGATACCAGACGTCCATCTCGTATGTAATTTTCAACTCATCGATTAAAGCATCATACTAAACCTGTTTATTGGTGGCGTTAATCTTGATTTCAATTGAATGGAGCATATGCTCTCAGATAGGACTTGCCAAGGAAAGATCGAGTACTGCTTTTGTTTGACTTGATGCTCCATCGATCTGCATTATCTAGGTCTATATTTAGATGGGTGCTCCTTCACTCAGCTCACTTAGCTCAAAATATATGTCAGTAAGTCAGCTACCGCTTGCGCTTTAGTTATAATCTGGGGCACATAAGAGATGTCAAATTTGTTGAGTTATTCCGCTAGTATATGGAACTGACCGCAATGCCCCAACTAAGTAAGGATTGACTTGAGCAAATGATGGGTGATGACCTGAACTGGATGTATCTAAAAACCAAAGACAAAAGAGCAAATGTTTGCTTCTCCATAATAGAATACATGAGCTTGATGCTTTGGAGGACTCAATTAATGTAGTAGAGCAAAAATTGCTTCCCAAATTCCTCAGTTATTAAGAACGAGCTGATGGCTTTAGGTCCAACCCACAAATATATGGAAAGTTCTTCATTCAGTTTAGGGCATTGGAGAAGTGGTAGACTTACCAAGGATCTTTCAACTTGTTGAATGTTTGTTTGCATTCCTCTAAATAGAAAAATTTATTTGCTCACCTCAGAGTTTTGAAAAAGTGTTATGCACTTATCTTCTGATTTAAAGATGAACCAGCTTAAGTCTATGATCTGGCTGGTCAGTCTTTGTACTTCTTTGGCAATCCTAAGGGATGGCATATTGAGCAACACCTAGAATTTCTATAGATTGACTTTTCTTCTCTCTGAGGTTAAGAGGCAGAAGAGGCATTTGTTAGTTGATGCCGCAAAATGGCACTTCAATGAATTTAGCCTTGTGTTGAATTTTTTTTAAGTATTTCAAAGATTTCTTTTGAATCTTTTATATGTTGTTTGGTCATTTTGCTTTTAATTAGCATTTTGTTCATAGATATCTCAATATATTTTCCCATTTGCTCAGAAAATAATTACATTTGTCCGCAATTGGTAAGTAACCCCAACTTTTTTAATCTCAAAAGACATTACATTATAACAAAAAAAACACCCTCACTTGTGATAAAGGATATTTTCTTTATGTCGGTCGGGTGCATATTTATTTGGTGGTAACCAGAGCATGCATCAAGGAAGCTCATCACTAAGTGACTGACTATTGAATCTACTAGTGTGTCGACCCTTGACAGAGGGTAGCTATCTTTCAGACAAACAACGATCATATTTATGAAGTTTATGCATATTGTGCACTTATCATTCGTTTTCTAGACCTTGACTAAATTAGATACCTAGATCAGGTATTGAACTTCACAGACATATTTGGCCTCTTGCAGTTTATGCACCTCCTCCTAGATTGGTTCTATTAGGGTAACATCTAAGGTCTTGGATGAAATCCAACATCTTATCCCTTAACACCTGGATCTGTTGGTTTGCAAACTCTCTTGTACACACCATGTTACCATCATCTTTTTTGTCGTATTTTTCTTTATGTGTTGCTCATCTTTTTCTTTATGGCATGATCCATAATCATCACACCTTTAGGATGTTGAATCATGATGTGTCTGTGATTAAAGCTTAGGACTTGAGAGGTATAGTGGGAGGAGAGAGAGAGGAAGAGGGAGAGGGAGAGGCAGAGAGAAGTGCAAAGTGATGAACAATAAAACATCTTGCCTATCTCATATTTATAGAGGAGAGGGTACCATTTGTGATGTTACATGTTCTTATTTTCTTTAATAAGGGTGTTACAAAAATTTTTATGTTTATTACAAGTATTGATCTATGACTCAACTACCTTTTGACTAGGTCGCGTGAGCTTTGTGGGTCTCAGTTCGATAAGGCTTGCTCGTTCAATTATGTTTAAGTCAAGGTTGTCGGGCCTTCGATGGACTTCAGGTTGGTAGGCTGGCTCGATTCGTTAGACTCTACTGATCAACAAGTATAGTATGATTTTCATCCTTCGATCCTTGGTGAAAAACTCCTGTTGGCTGAGCAATACTAAGTTATCAGGCAGAGTAAATCACCGTAATTTGATGGATAGCTCACTCTCTAGTATAGAGAACCAGAGAGATGATTTAGACTTCTTATGGCGTGTTTATATCTTGATTCTTGATAAGGAGCCTCTGGGGTATACGTGGACTAGTTGATGATACTGAGGAGATGAGTTTTTCCTCGTGCCTGGTCTACAGAAAGGTTGATTGCTGGTTATGATAGGCTTTCTTATGATGGATGGCATGCATGCCTATCCGCATTGTCTTGGNATTTTTTTGTTGTTTTTGAAATGAATTTTAGTTTATATAATTTTTTTTTTCTCTCGAACATTATGTTGGTGTGATATTAAAAATGTTAAAAGAATAATATTATGTATTATTATTATTTATCTTATTATAAAGCTAGCTTAAATTAATATCATTTTTTTCTTTTTTTATACTAAATAAGCCGACTCGTGAGCCGACTCGAACTCATAAGCTCGATAAAAGCAATCAAGCTCAAGCTCAGGTTTGAGGGTGGCTCTAGCTCAGCTCAACTCATTTACACCCTTATTCGTCAATCATGAAATTGACAATTTTATTTACTGCAATAAGACGACAAAAAATTAAAAGGGCTGTCAAAGTGGCTCGTCGTTCGCGAAAAACTCATGTTTGGCTTGTTCACAAAGTTAACGAGTCAAACACGAACAAAATTTGTCCGTTCATGTTCGGCTCATTTTGGCTCAAAATACTGCTCATCAATTATATATATATATATATATAT
>JXCR01078650.1:4135-81011 GCA_002079205.1 Phalaenopsis hybrid cultivar
TGTTTAAGATAAAATCATTGACATGATTGACTTTTAGCTTTGTAGACTAGCTTGAGCTTATTGTACTACTTTTTTAGCCCAACTTTCTAGGAGCGATGATAATAAGTTTAATGCTTTAAGTTTGTTGTCAAAATTATATCATTTGACTATGCATGACTTGTGATCAAGTTAAACTTGTTGAGGTGCTTTATTGTGAACGTGCATTCATCCTCTTAAGATTTTTCTTATCTCATTAGATATTTTTATTCACATTCAAAGGCTTTAGATATGCGTATAACTTAGCTTTTATCACGAGAATTATAATCTTATTGCACAATTTGATGAAGAAAGCATTCTTTATTAGTGCCAGAAATGACTACCAATTCTTATCCATGCAGGATTTTAGGATTTGTTTGGGGCAGCTGTAACTTATTAGTAAACTGCTACGCAACAGCTGTAGCAAGAAGCTGCTGTGGATAAGATGATTGTCTGTTTGTTTTTTGTAGTTTGAAAACAGCTGTACTGCAGTTGTCTCTGGACAAATGACTATTATATCTCTTAGTTGTAATGTTGTTTATAACATAACTGTTCATACCAGTGCATTCCAAACTTGAAAACAAATATCGAGTACAGAACATTACAAAATAAATATTAACACCTCACTAAACAGTGAGTTGAATGACTATCAAAAGTAAGAAAAAAATTATTAAAATAATAATTAATAAAATAATAATTAATAAAATAACAATATTATTGCAGACGATGTATTTTACGAGATAAATCGTTCTCCAGGGAAATTCTCCACGCCCGATCATTCTCACTTATGGAATCTTTCAGTCCATTTGTCCAACTAAAATAGTCACAATTTTCTGTTATTCTTTTCAGACACTTGTAAATCTGTTTCTCATAGTTATGTTGCTACCTCGAAGTAAGTAGGGAATATTATAATCTGCATTAACAGTGCAATCCTCTGGAGGTACCGAAAGTCCTCGAGCTCAACTTTTCTGAAGGCTTAAAAACACATACCCTTAGATTTAACACCGATTTATCGTGATGTTCACTTACTTGGGAAACAAATAATTTGGTATATCACAATGTATAACTCATTTATTTTTCCAAACTGTAAAAATCTTCTTAATGACACAGCGTAATGATGAGCGTTTTTTGTTGAACATTTTTCTTCTGTCTCGTGTGACATTGCATTCTCTTTCAAAGTCTATGTGGTATCTCGTATCAATATAGAGTTTCAGATACTCTTGTTGTAACGAATATTCATCACGGACCAAATAATATTTACCTGATGTGAATGATTATTGTTGCAACGGATATTCATCAAGCAAACCTATGGGTAGATGCGAAAAGTTGTATTTAATATTCCGTGTTGTAAATTTAAAAATTTGATTGTCATGTGTACTGCTCTTTCAACCGGTCATGAGAAAGGTGAAACACACGTTGAAGTCATATACAACTNTGGTAGATGTGAAAAGTTGTATTTCATATTCCGTGTTGTAAATTTAAAAATCTGATTGTCATGTGTACTGCTCTTTCAACCGGTCATGAGAAAGGTGAAACACACGTTGAAGTCATATACAACTATGATATTCTACTTCGATGACCTACAACAGCCGATAAATGCGATCTTCTGATTATTTGAAACACATGCATCCACGTGTGTTCTATTGATTTATTCAATACAATTCTAAGAAGATAAAGAAGGATAACTTATTTACTATATTTATTTTGAAAATTGAATATAATAAATAAGAGTAATTACCTTAAAATATAACATACCGCTCATCGTGCGAAATCTCTACGGGGATTCGTTCAAATGTAAGGTTTGTTGACTTTATAACTTATGATGAAAAACTGATAAGTGCATTCAATTTTACTGAGAAATATCTACAAATTATTTCAGAAGTGTTGAAATTATTTCATAGCTCATCGCATTGATTCATTCTATAATAATATGTAGATTGTTATTCTAACACCTCTCGTGAAGCTGTCCTGGTGGAGCTATGAAGTTCATGCTTTCTATGTAGTTCCTCTAACATATTGGTAATATCGTATGTCATGCGGAACATACTGTTAAATCTTGTTAGATGACCCCAAGCAAATCCCTAACCCATCTATCACCCAACGTATGATAATATTTTTTAAGTGGAGCGTTCTATGTACAAGTTATAATACACTTACATCAAATACATTGCAACTGCAACTCTCCTTTTGCGTCTCTCTATTTGCTTCCATGTAATTCGATGTCAAAGTAGCTAATACATAAGTATTAACGAATTATCTACAATAATATAATATTTATGAACAAAACCAGCTTAAAAATAAAATTAGAGAGAAAACAAAAGACATAACGATGAAAAATGAAATTGCAAATCAAATTTAACATCATCCCGATGGAAAAAGAAAAAAATCATAAGCAAATAAAAATGTCTAATGAAGCACGAAATGTAAAATGCCCCATAAGAATATAAAGAAAATTAGTTGTCCTCAAGTGTCACTTTTCATATGAAAATAAAGTAAATAATGTACTCTACAATCATGGGTGATCGTCATGAAAAACACTCTTTGGGTCAGGTCTTTAAGAAACTTCATTTCGAAGTAGCTAATACATAAGTATTAACGAATTATCTAAAATCATATAATATTTATGAACAAAACCATCTTAAAAATAAAATTAGAGAAAGGAAACAAAAGACATTACGATGAAAAATGAAATTGCAAATCAAATTTAACACCATCTTGATGGAAGAAAGCAAAAAATCATAAGCAAATAAAAATGTCTAATGAAGCAAGAAATGTAAAATGCCCCACAAGAATATAAAGAAAATTAATTGTCCTCAAGTGTCACTTTTCATATGAAAATAAAGTAAATAATGTACTCTACAATCATGGGTGATCGTCATGAAAAACACTCTTTGGGTCAGGTCTTTAAGAAACTTCATTTCGAAGTAGCTAATACATAAGTATTAACGAATTATCTAAAATCATATAATATTTATGAACAAAACCATCTTAAAAATAAAATTAGAGAAAGGAAACAAAAGACATTACGATGAAAAATGAAATTGCAAATCAAATTTAACATCATCCCGATGGAAAAAGAAAAAAATCATAAGCAAATAAAAATGTCTAACGAAGCAAGAAATGTAAAATGCCCCACAAGAATATAAAGAAAATTAATTGTCCTCAAGTGTCACTTTTCATATGAAAATAAAGTAAATAATGTACTCTACAATCATGGGTGATTGTCATGAAAAACACTCTTTGGGTCAGGTCTTTAAGAAACTTCATTTCGAAGTAGCTAATACATAAGTATTAACGAATTATCTACAATCATATTTATGAACAAAACCAACTTAAAAATAAAATTAGAGAAAGGAAACAAAAGACATTACGATGAAAAATGAAATTGCAAATCAAATTTAACATCATTCCGATGGAAGAAAGCAAAAATTCATAAGCAAATAAAAATGTCTAATGAAGCAAGAAATATAAAATGCCCCACAAGAATATAAAGAAAATTAGTTGTCCATCAAGTGTCACTTTTCATTTGAAAATAAAGTAAATAATGTACTCTACAATCATGGGTGATCGTCATGAAAAACACTATTCGGGTCGGGTCTTCATGAAACTTCATCGAAAACATATACAACAACATGCCCTCATAAATTTCTGAAGTTTCCTACATAATACGCATAACCTGCTGAACATAAGTTGTTTGTGGTAGCCGGGGTAATTGGTGCATTAAGCGATCAACTGTAAAATCTGAGTTCTAATGAAAGCAGCTCCATTTTTTTCTTTTTCTCAATCCGGGGACGCTTTAACTGGCTAGTGTACTCAACTTAATAGAGGTTCGGGCTAGGGTCTTCATTAGAATCACTAGTGTGTACCGAATTTTCAGAGATGTCACCAAACCCTGTCTCTCTGGGCATATGCATTATTGCCCATTGCCACAACACTATCAAACATACGATCTAACTTCTCTTCCAGCTCAGGATCGATTCNCCATCTTGATGGAAGAAAGCAAAAAATCATAAGCAAATAAAAATGTCTAATGAAGCAAGAAATGTAAAATGCCCCACAAGAATATAAAGAAAATTAGTTGTCCCTCAAGTGTCACTTTTCATTTGAAAATAAAGTAAATAATGTACTCTAAAATCATGAGTGATCGTCATGAAAAACACTCTTTGGGTCGGGTCTTTCAGAAACTTCATCGAAAACATATACAACAACATGCCCTCATAAATTTCTGAAGTTTCCTACAGAATACACATAACCTGCTGAACAGAAGTTGCTTGTGGTAGCCGGGGTAATTGGTGCATTAAGCGATCAACTGTAAAATCTGAGTTCTAATGAAAGCAACTCCATTTTTTTCTTTTTCTCAATCTGGGGACGCTTTAACTGGCTAGTGTACTCAACTTAGTGGAGGTTCGGGCTGGGGTCTTCATTAGAATCACTCGTGTGTTCAACTACCAAATTTTCAGAGATGTCACAAAATCCTGTCTCTTTGGGCATATGCATTATTGCTCATTGCCACAACACTATCAAACATACGATCTAACTTCTCTTCCAGCTCAGGATTGATTCAACTATATTTAAATTTTTTTGCAGCTGATACCACATACAAATTCATATGATGTGTTGATGGATTTGAAAAAAAATAAAAGTTAACAAAAGCAGTTGACGTTTCAAAATAGCTCGCTGCCAGTTTTCTGCCCACTACTCTTCATAAACGTCAATTGTTCGTTTTATGGATCTCAACCAAGCCTGTGTATTCTTGCTTCATTTCCTTCCAAAATTAATAATTTTTTTTAGACGGTCCCATTTGTTTTTTGATTGCATTCTATCGCGCTCTCTATCTGTACTTTCATTGAATTTTTTAGTAATATTTTGCCAACTCTCTTTGTTGAAATAAGTTGTTAGTCTATTTCCCATTCGACCTCCTTGAGGCTAATGCCTCAAAATATTTTTTTTGTATCATTATGCCACATTGCAGATGAACTGACCTCTTTAATCTTAACCATTGTGTATACTAGCATAAAAATAACTAATCAAGATAAATTATAGGTGCAAAAAATACCGCACAAATAAGAAAATGAAATGTCACAAATCATTAGCAATGCCTTTTCACACCAACATATTAAGAGCACCACTCCATCATCTCTACACAATCACACATGAAAACACCAACACATCCACAACAACACTACAATCACTTCCACACAACACATCCAAATTGCTATTACCACCAACTCCACACAACAACACCTCTACAACACCAACACGTCCACAACACTAATACCACCAATTCCACACAACAAAACCTTCACACCCACCTCCTCTATATCTGCCAACACATACATCAACACAAACACAACCACACACCAACACATCCATCATCACTAACACATCCACACACACACGTCAACCACCACCACCTCACCCACACACGAACATATCCACCAATACATGCATATCCACATAACAACCACCCTACACCACCACCTCCACCTTCAAATCCACATTCACACACCAATCGCCCTACAACACCATCTCTACATCCTTCAACACAAACACATCCACCTCCACATCCACCACATCAACACCACAATCCAACATCAACCAAAGGTACGATGATTGAGCTAATAGAAAACTATAATCCACCATCAACCAAAAGACACCCCTTTGCACGTATTTTCACTCTAAATCAAGAACATAAAAGAGAACATAAAATCGAAATCCAACATTAACAAAAAACCAACACCGATTTCCAAGTCGTTGCACGTGGGATTCCAAAAAATTCCAAAATTCAACTTCAACCGAAACCAACGAAGCATAAGTATTTGTAAAATTAAAAATCACAATTTTCGAGCACAGAGAACCACAAGGTAGGTAATGCTCAACACTAAGAGGAATCACTACACAAAGGAACTTACCATTTCTTAGGCACAAAGGCATTAGCAAAATCAAAAGCCACACTATAATGAGGGTAATTATTAATTAGCACGAAGAAAAACTACACCCAGAGGAACCACCGCAAAGAGGAAATCACAAAAAACTTGGGCGCATACACATTTTCAAATAAAAAATAAGAACATTAAACATTTTCAAAATAAAAAATAAGAACATAATTAAGGTAAAGATTACCCAACGTGAATAGGAACCACAACTCAAATGAACTTCAATAAAAAATTACCGCACGACGAAGAACCGTCACACACTAATCAAAAGGTCCAAACAAAGCCGCATAGCAGAGAGAGAAGGAGAGGGAGAGGAGAACTCACCACAATAATTAATCCAGAGGTTTAGGGTTTAGCCGCATAGCAGAGTGAGAAGAAGGAGAGGGAGAGGAGAACTCACCGCAACAATTAATCCAGAGAAATGAGAGAGAGAGAGAGAGAGAGAGAGAGGCACAACACTATTCGTGAGATCATGAGAGATTGAGAAAGAGGCACAATACTATTCGTGAGATCGCGAGAGATTGAGAAAGAGGGGTGTTAGGGCAAATATCGCGAGAGAAGCAGCCCGGAGAGGATTGCAGGCGTTAGGGCAAGATAAGAGAGAGAAAGGATTGTGGGAGGGGAGAGGAGAGGAGCAGCCCCGTCACTTGTATGAGAAGAAACACGGGCCGCATTTTCTTCGGCTTGTTCCTATAAGCAACCGCATCGAAAAATCCACACGAGAGAGATTCACGTTGCTTAGCCGCGACGCCCCCCTAAATGCTGCCCCAAACGGGCTGTTTGTTTTCTTGTCACATAGTAATCGGCTGCTTCAAGAGAAAGAGATGCAGTTATCGATTTGTATTGTCAAATGCTTCAAATTATTAGCATTTTATTTTTCGTTTTCTATTTTTTATCATGCCATTGCTCCTCGTTTTCTCATTAGAATTCAAAACNTAAGAATGAAATTTTCTTTCAAACCCCTTAAAAGGCACGAACTACTGCTTAATTTAATCATAAATGTGGTTTTAATCTATAGAATTTAGCAGCTTAAGGGAACTAATTATGGAATTAATACAAAGAAAAGTATAAAGCTTGCTTGCCTTAACCTCAGTTTATATAATCTGATAATTTCACTCCACTCGTAGGGTCTGTAAATTTTTAAAAAAATGGTTCGGAACGGTAAATTGATGATCTTTGATTGCCTTTGATGCAAAATTTGTTTTTGAAGGTGGTTTTGTGAGAAAATCATGTGGAGTAAATTGTTTTTTTTTATTTAATCTCTTTTTTCATGTTTGGTTTGAAGCTAAGGAATTGTTTAAATAAATTATTTAAATATCATGAAAGTTGGGGTTGATTGCAATTTGAGCGTGTGGTGAAGCTAAGTTTGAAGTCTACTCATATGTGGACACGTGGCTTCTAGGAAACGCTTGCGCTTTTCTGTGATAATGCTCGGTAACATAGAAAAATATTCCTCCTGTGTTATTTCGTGTTATTCAAGTGTTGTTATAGTGGTATTGATGTGTAATTGTGTTATTATAACACCGAGAATATTTTTAGAACACAATAATAAATGAATATTATCACAATAACACCTGAATAATGGGGGAATAACACGGAATGAATATACACTTGTACTATAACGATTTTTTTTGTTACATTCACGTGACGTTATTTCGTTGGACTCCAAACGTACGCTACATTAGGACTCCAAACGTACGCTACATTAGGAGTCCTAATGTAATATTTTCAAGGCGACATTCGGATGCATACCACACCACCCATTTATTATATATTTATATTTTTAACATTAATCTCTATTTTTTTTACATGTGTGTATAACATCTAAAATATCACTAAATTAACTTAAAAAAAAATGAAATAAATATTTTTCATGCATCGATAAGTTACGGTGGCATATATGTAAAAAAATTAAAAATTCAGATAATGAATAAGATGATCGAAAACTATCAATAAATCAATGCTTCCTGGTTACATCAGCGCTTTAAAATTAAATAAGTAAGAAAGAAAAAGGGAAGGAATACATGAATAATAATACATAAAACATAAATATAGTTACTGAATCGTTCTGGATACAATCAATCAATGCAAAATTAGAGCTAACATCTGAAATACACCAACGGCACCCCTCAAGCTTGAACTTTATTTCTTACATTCATACCATCAACATCTTTCATATCACATCAAAAATTTAGGTGTTAGATATGTAAATATGTAAATATGTAAATACATAATAATTGAGTGGTATGAATGTGAATCTTCTTGAGCGCCATGGAACCAGCAGTTAAGTATAGATATGATCAGTGAGGGAAAAAAATAAATTTTTGGTTCAGAAGATGAACAAAATGTGTCATATGTTGCCATGTCAATGGATGCTCTGTTCCATCTCTTCCNAATTAAGAGCAAGAGATTTGCATCTGTGAAATGTGCTTTAAGCCCCGCCCCCTCTTGCTCAGTACCATATATTTTTAGAATAGACCTGCAGAAATCTGCTGAGATACTTATGGTTTGATTTCAATGAGGGGATTTAAGGAGAGATTTTAAAGAAGCAAAACTCCATTTTTAAATCTCTTTAAGACGGGAGAAAAGAAAAGAAGCTTGAATTTGCTTTGTCTGCAAACTCAACTTTGTCTGATCCAACTCAGACTTTGCATGTATAGAACCTTGTTTTAAGAAATGATGCACACCTTTTTATGATCATTGTGGAATTTTGTAATCAACGTTGGTGTGTTACATATTGGTGCATTTACATACACACCACCCAAGTTCTATGCATTTACTTATCTAACACCAAAACTTCGCTTCTTTTTTTTTTTTACATTTAAACCGCTCAGATTTGTTACATATCACATAAAAAATACTACTATTTTAATTAAAAGAAAGTGAAATACACCTTTCCCTGCATAGGTGGTATGTATGTAAGAATTGAAGTTTAGGTGCTAGATATGTAAATACATAAGAATTGAGCGGCATGCATGTAAATCTTCCAATTATAATTCACCAAATCTCAAATTTAATATTATTTCATTATTATTCAAAAAGACTTCAATCATCCAAACAAAGCTGTCTGAAAGTGAAATCAATGAAGGTTAACTCTAGTTATTTTTTGACTGCATTATATTAAATGAACTTTTCTCACATCAATATGATTATTATTATTATTATTTCTTTCTTGCAATCAAACTACATGATTTGCTGACCTTATTATATGTCATAATATTGCAGATGATTGAAGAGAAATTTTAGCTCAGTCCTGTCTTTGCTCTGTCTCTATTTGGCAGACAATTTTGTGCTGTGTGATTTAGTAACTAAGCTGGGCTTAACTCCTGCACTACAATCTCTCTCAACTATGGTTTGTACCTGTAACTTCATATTAGAACTGTATTTCTCCAACCATGTTTTTATTTATAATGCCCTTCAAGAATGAAATTGTCTTTCAAACCCCTTAAAAGGTCCTAACTATAAATAATATTTTTATGCCTCTTTGCTGCTTAATTTAATCATAAATGTGGTTTTAATCTATAGAATTTAGCAGCTTAAGGGAACTAATTATGGAGTTAACACAAAGAAAAGTATAAAGCTTGCTTGCCTTAATCTCAGCTTATATAATCTGATAATTTCACTCCACTCGTAGGGTCTGTAAATTTTTTAAAAAAATGGTTCGGAATGGTAAATTGATGATCTTTGATTGCCTTTCATGCAAAATTTGTTTTTGATGGTGGTTTTGTGAGAAAATCATGTGGAGTAAATTGTTTTTTTGATTTAATCTCTTTTTTCATGTTTGGTTTGAAACTAATGAAGATGCTTACACTTGCTTTGTTTAAATAAATTATTTAAATATCATGAAAAAGTTGGGGTTGAATGCAATTTGAGCGCGTGGTGAAGCTATGTTCGGAATCTACTCATATGCGGACACGTGGCTTCAAAGAAACACGCGTTTTTCTGTGATCCTGCCCGGTAACATAGGAGTATATTCCTTATGTGTTATTCCATGTTATTCAGGTATTATTGTAGTAGTGATATTGATGTGTTATTGTGTTATTATAATATCAAGAATATTTTCAGAACATATTAACATTTAAATACTATCACAATAACACCTAAATAATGTGAAATAATATAAATAAAATATTCCCCGTGCTAAAATAAATATTTTTTTTATTTGTCACCTTTAACTAGACTCCGAACGTAACGCTACATTAGGAATCCTAATGTAATATTTTTCACGGCAACATTCGGATGCATACCATACCACCCATTCATTATATATTTATATTTTTAACATTAATCTCTATTTTTTTTACATGTATACTATCCATCTCTTCTGTATAACATATAAAATATCACTAAATTAACTTTAAAAAAAAGTGAAATAAATATTTTCATGCATCGATGATAAGGCACGGGGGCATATATGTAAAAAAATTAAAAATTCAGATAATGAATAAGATGATGGAAAACTCTCAATAAATCAATGCTTCCTGGTTACATCAGCTCTTTAAAATTAAATAACTTAAGAAAGAGAAAGGGAAGGAATACATGAGTCATAATACATAAAACATAAATATAGTTACTGAATCGTTCTAGATACAATCAATCAATGAAAAATTAGAGCTAACATCTGAAATACACCAACGGCACCCCTCAAGCTTGAACTTTATTTCTTATCACATCAATAATTTAGGTGTTAGATGTGTAAAGATGTAAATACATAATAATTGAGTGGTATGGATGTGAATCTTCTTGAGCGCCATGGAACAAGCAGTTAAGTATGGATATGATCAGTGAGGGGAAAAAAATAAAATTTTGGTTCAGAAGATGAACAAAATGTGTCATATGTTGCCATGTCAATGGATGTTCAGTTCCATCACTTCCAAAAGCCGCTCCTTCTCCTTTGTTAATTCATCATTTTGTTTCTGCAGCTCTTCAATTTGTTTGGTTTGCTCTGAATCTTTCCTGAAATTAATGAAGCTGGCATTTATTCACATTAACCAAAATATATACATACATATATATATATATATATTAAATATATGTGATAATGTACAGCTTTTATTTAGAATTTTGCTATTTTACAATCTCAGACATTAGTGAAAAAGAGACTTTCACATGCATATCCCCCAATTCTTATGCATTTGCAAATCAACACTTTAAATTTATTCTTTTACATTTCTACTCGGGTAGAACCAGATCTATCTTTTAGGGTCGGCAAAATCACCATATATATATATATATATATATATATATANCCTACCTTCCGTCTCCATACCAAGCTGCTCTGTATCAATGTCAAATCATTCACAATCCATTTCCCTCTCCCTTCAACTTAAGCCAAAACCTCAACTCGCTTCTTTGTAAGGAAATATGCAGATTTTCAGAAAAGCCCTAAGATCTTTTGTATATTGCAGAGTAAGAAAATTCTGACCAAATTCAAAACTGAGAAGAAAAGACCTTTGAAAACCCAGTAACGTTACAGACACANGTATAGATGGTGGGACAAACTTACTAAGTTACATATAGCACATATATAAAAAACAATGCTAAATTTTACTAATATAAAGAAATCTCAAATTTCAAGATTGACAATTATCCACCCTGGATATAACCTGATTCCACCCATACATTTACACCACGTAAATCTTTCTTATCACAAAAAATACACTTTCTCAAGCATACATAAATTGGCATTTATGTAAATCTTGAGGCTTGGGTGTTAGCTATATATGTATATACATAGGACATGAGGGGTATGTATGTAAATTTTCCTTAGTAAAATTGGTGCGCAAATGAAAAGCATGTAGAGAGAACAGTCTAGTAACATGAAATGAATTGAACAGCACACACAGACGCATGAAAATGCATGTGAATACATGCAAAGCATATATATTACAACGATAAAAATGTCTCCTTTTTCAGTTATTATATTTTAGTTTGAGCTGCTGTTAACTTTTAAAAATTCTATTACCTGTTCATAAAGGAAAGGTTCAGTTTGAGAGATCGAACTTCCTTTTCGAGATTCTCACAGTGCTTCAGAATTCCCTCCATATCTGATGGTAGGGATGGCTTCAAATTTCTTTCCTTCGCTTCGGCCATCCTAAATCACAATGAAAAACATTCATAAATGATGTTTTGAGTTTAAGGATCTTATCTAGAGGCAAAGAGCAAACATAAACTGAATAGAAATAGGACTGTCAAAAAGGTTTGTTGTTAGCGAATAAGCTCGTGTTCGGCTCGTTCGTTAAATAAGCGAGCCGAACACGAATAACTTTTTTAAGCTCGATATATAAACGAGTCAAACACGGACAACTCTTTGTTCGCTTGTGTTCGACTGTTTTTAGCTTAAAAAAACAAAAAAACATATAATTATTTATATAATAATATATTATATATATTTATATCTAAGTTTAAATCATAACAGCTTGTGTGGTAATGTGATTATGTGTCTTCTTTTACATAGATTTGGTCCAAGTTTGAATATAACACTCTACATCTATTTTTTTCAATTAATTTTAACGAGCTAATTTCGAGCCGAACACAAGCAGAGCACGAAAATGAATATTTAAATCGAGTCAAACCCGAACACACTGTTCACGAGTCAATTTTGAACAAGAGCAGTTTCTAACGAGTAGAACACGAGCCAAGCCTGAGCTCGCTCAAGTTCAGTTCGTTTACAATCCTAAATAAAAAAGATCATATAACTTTAGAGCCTATTTGTCATCACTTTTGTTTCATATTTTTATTTTTATTTTCTCTTTGTTCTTGACAATATGTTTGGTTGGCGTAATACTTATATGTTTTTTTTTTTTGTTTTAAAAAACAAATCAACTTGTCTTTTGAAAACACTCAAAACATCAAAAAAATATGTTAAGTGTTTTAAAAAAGAACTGGGCAAAAATGAAAATTAGAAAATAAAAGTGATTCCAAACAACCCTTAGATGGGAAAAGTGATTCCAAACAACCCTTGAAAAACAAGCATGCAAAGTTGTAATATTTCTTATAAAACCACTTCACTGTATTCAATAAAGAAACATGAACGTCAAAATTCATTCTTTTATTGAAGGTGTAGTATTTCATACTTGCGTGAGCGCTCAACCCTTCTTCTCTTTGTGGAGTCCACCTTGCCCACTGCATTTAATTGGCAGCTCAGTAAATATTAAAGTAGTATAAGTATGATGCAATGTATGAGTAGTGAATGGATTTATAAAGGCATTTTATCTGCATAGAATATGGATAGAAAAACTTCCTATAGTTTTTAAAATTATGAACATTGCAAACTGAATGCAAAATTCCATATTTTCTAGGTTCTAGCAAATCTTGTGCAGCATGCTTTACCTTGGAACAAATTTTTGGGATGGCTAACATGCACTAAAAAAAAGTAAAATATTTCTTAGAAGACCATTGCTATTGATGACAAACTGAATTAGGAAAATATCGTAGATTGGCTCCGTTTGGCGCAGCTTATCTGTTGTGGTGGTGTTTTGAAAATGCCACTTCATAGGTTGGAAACTGCGTTTTAGCAGCTTATCCAAAAACACTGTTGGTTTTTTACACTGAACGTGGAACGCGGGTCAAACCCCGTGATCTGCATTTTCAGATAAACGACTTATCTGGATAAGCACATCCTGCCTCAAACGCACCCTAAATTGTTTAATTGATCAAAGAACAACATGAAAAGGGATCTATATGGTTCCGATCATATATGAATTTGTCAATAATTATCCGTGAAAGGAAGAGTAAAGTGTCAAAACAGCCCTCTAACTGTTTACTTGGGTCACATATTATAAGAGTCTATGGATTGTAAGTTTCATCAAGAAAAACAAGGTTTTAGTCCTTTAAAAATAATCTGAAATCATAAAATTTAATCAACAGTAACTGAGAACATATAAATCAATTGTTTAAATAACTCATTACTAGTAACATCTCATCAAGTTAGAAGCTTGATATGAATATATTGGCTAAATTGAATTCCTCCTCCTCATCTTATAAAAAAAAGATTCATACTTCAATACTTTTTAATACTTATTTTAAAATGAAAGCACAACATAATTTGAAATGAATTAGAAACAAAACAGAAGAAAGGAGCATAAAGTTAATGAGCATTGGTCCAAATGAAGTACCTGAAGAGACAGAGTCCATCCAAGCTAAACTTTCTTTCTGAAGAACGAAGATTATACGAAAGTAAAATAAGTAATCAAGGTCATAAATAAAAGAAGGGGCATTTACATACATAACACCCAATTCCTATATATTTACATATCTAAACTTTAATTTTTACATTTAGACCAGCCAAATCATTGATATCACATCAAAATTACCACTATTTTAACTTTTAAAGAGTGAAACACATCTTTTTATGCATGGGTAATGTGCGTATATGTAAAAATTGAAGTTTAGGTGTTAGATATGTAAATTCATAGGAATTCAGTGGTTATATATGTAAATCTTCCATAAAAGAAATTTGCCAAAATGATTTTGACAAATAGTTGGCTAACAGCATACCTTGGTAGAATCCTTGAAATGAGTTTCTAACATTCTCTCTCTAGATTCTGCATGGAGAAGGATATCTGTCAGGATTAAAATTGCTCGAGAAAGAAAAGGAAAATGTATCCGATCAACGTTTATAAGCTTCTTAAGCTCTTTAAAGTATTAAAGTTCAAAATGATCCCTGGTGATTTATATGGGGCCAGATTAGTCTTAGAATATTTTATGTATTCAATTTAGTCTTTTAGCTTCTCAAATATGATCCAAAAATAATCCTTCTATTAGGTAATTTTTTATGAAATTTGAGAAATTTAATAGTTTACATATGCAGCACACAATTCTTATGTATTTACATATCTCACACCTAAACTTTCATATTTACACTTTGATGTTCTAAACCTATGCATGAAAACGTGTATTCCAATTTTAAAAAGTGACTGGTGCTATTTTTTATGTGATATTTAAGATTTGAGTGCTATATGTATGTGTAAATATGAAAATTTAGGTGTGAGATATGTAAATACATAAAAATTGTGTGCTATGTATGTAAATGCCCCTATTTTTTATTATGTTGAAATAGTTTATGCCAAAAAATCAAAATAAAAAAATGAAAGAACCTACCCTTGTCCCTGGTCTCAAGATCCAAAGAACCATAGCCAACATGTTTTCTAGAATTGCTACAAACATCAAAACCCATAGAAAGCGCAGCTGCAGCAGTCGACGAATCACTTTGAGAAGTCTCTCGAGAAATATTACGCATCTGTATATGATTCCTCTCAGCCGGAAAACCTTTCATGCTCAATTCTAAAGACTCTCGAGAAGCTGCCCTATCAACTGGGGAGAAAATATGAAAAACGGGGCTTATGCTGCATGCAGCTTCTTGAGAAGTTAACGCGCCATACGAACAACCTTCAAAAGTTTCTTTATCAACATTTCTGCCAAAATTTTCAGGCTCTAAATTACCCTCAAGCATGCTCAGAACTGACGAAATTGTATCACCTGTCGCTGTAGAATGCTTGAAAGGCGTGGATGAATTAGAGGGAGACATTAATTTCTGCAGCTGGTTGGGCATTCCAGCCATTGGAAAGTTGAAAAGATTGCTCCTATTTGTGAACTCGTGCTCGAGTCTAAGAGCACTATGTGCTGCAACGTTATGCGGTGCATGAGGAATCACTTTAACTTGAGAGTCTTGCATGGCAGCAAATTTACTCCTGCAGGTAAATGCCGGAATTTGATTTATTTCTGAGAAAATTTCCAATTTCTATTTAAAATTTTGTTCTTTCAGTAAGTAACCCATGCTGGCCAGTATTGGTCAGGATGATAGTTAAAATTTAAATACTAATCTGTTCAAAACTATTATTTTTTAAACAAAAGATATCTCTATCAACCTAAATATTGCAAGAAACACAAAGCTTTGACATCCAGCAAAAACTAGCATCTTAATCGTATTAATCACACATATCTTTATGATGCAAATATCTTACTAATAATTAGCAAATCAGCCATGAAAAGCTTGCAGAAAATTAAGAAACAAGTAAATTGCCAGATTTCATAAGAAGATAACAACCTTAGAGAATATTGGTCAGGATGACTCGAATGATCATTAATAAAATTTTGAACAGATGTATTTGCATAGCTGCTTTTCGTTGAAAAGGATACTGCATTTTGTTGACATAAACCAAGGTCGGCTGATATCCTGCAAATTATGTCAGAAATTGGTGGATAAAAACTCCACAAAATCCATGGAAAAATGTGCATAATGCAGATTCTCTCCTGCTTTGTTTAAATTGGTGGTTACAAACTTTAATGGAATTGTTATTATTATCAATATCATGAGTAAAACACAGATAGAAAGATAAAGATGCACATAAATTTGTTTCATTATTTTGTAAGATGCTGCTAATCTTTCAATTATTTTGAACAGATTATTTTGTAAGATACTATTTGCAAGGTAATCCCCAAAAGAGACTGCATTTGACAGAATAATAATATTGAAGGGAAAAAAATTAAATATGTAAAATACTGCCAACCAACCTCATAGAAGCTTGACGCGTTCGATGAGTGATGCCTGAAGCAGGACTCTGAAATTTCATGAAAGCAACAATGTCAAAATGTAAGTCATTGAAATCAGATTATTAGGAAAGATTACAATGATTCAAGGAAATTAATAAGAAGAATTAAAAAGTTCCATGGAAAAAATGACCAGATCCATGATATACAATAAAATTACAACCAAACATGACTTCTTGAACAACATCATCTTCAATGCTTCTAGATTATGCTTATTCTCCTCCTCTATAACTATAATTAACAAAAACATAAAATGCCCAACTCATGCTGTCAAATGCACAAATGCTCTGTAGGGTAAAGGAAAATGAAAATGTTTTAATTTTTCTTCTTTATTCTCTCTTGTTTAAAAAATAATAGTTTTGCTGCCAGTATAGCACATGTAGAAAGGAATTAGAAGGACTAAAGCTATACACAAACCGCAAATGAGAAACCAAGGTTTGTCATTTCATAAAGGATTCATGTCATAATTTTTTGACAAAAATTTTTAGTTGGCAAAGAGTTACACATTCATCGTGTTTACTATAAAAAGATAAAAAAAAAATCGATTTAAGTTATCATTAATTACATATGAGCAACATTTGTTATTAAAGACTTGAACTTGTTGTAAAATCTTCGAATGCCTCTATCAATCCTTTCATCATGCGCCATTGAACTAACCAATCCTTCTTAAAAGGAAGCTAAAAGAAATCATGAAAACAGTAACCATATCCTAGGCTCCTAGCTTCAAATCCCTTCATAAACCCTCACGAGAGTTCAAAAATGTTGCCATCCCAATCAACAAAAGTAAATCAAATTCATATATTTACAGAACTAAATTATCAACGGATGGATTCATCAAACCAAAATCTCATGGAAAACAAAATCAAAAGTAAAAAAGAGTAGAAAGAAGTATTGCCTCTCCATTCATTAGCCAGCCATTGAAGAGCTCCAAACTGTCTGCATTAAAAGGCTGCATAAAGTTATTGAACCCTAAATTCCCCATGTTCGGCACTGAATTTCCAATAGGGTTATCCACCATAGCCTTCATGAAAATCTCCTCAGTAGTACTTCTAACCAGTTCTGAAAACCCTCTACCTTCCATCTCCATACCAAGCTGCTCTGTATCAATGTCAAATCATTCACACTCCATTTCCCTCTCCCTTCAACTTAAGCCAAAACCTCAACTCGCTTCTTTGTAAGGCAATATGCAGATTTTCAGAAAAGCCCAAAAATCTTTTGTATATTGCAGCGTAAGAAAATTCTGACCAAATTCAAAACTGAGAAGAAAAGACCTTTGAAAACCCAGTAACGTTACAGACACATAAATCATACGAAGAAAAGTCCGAACATAACAAATCAAACAGAAGGGGACAGCACAAACCCTAGCTAGACTAATAGAAATCAATTCTGATAAACACACAGATTCCATTTGTCAACGATGACAACTTTGAAAATAAATAATTTGATCGGAGCAACCGTAGTTAAAACAGAATCATTTCTCAGAATCCCGTTTTGATTCCAGGCTGCCGCCTTGCCCGCTTCTAATGGCCAAGAACCAGTTCCGAAATCTAGGTTGAAAATAGGTTAACAGCAAGAATTCAGAAGGGAAGACAAAATCAGAACTTTAAAAATGGCAAAACGACAACCGATCGAGCTACGACTGAGTATTCGCAAGGACTAATCTTCTTGCATTTTATGATGAACTGCATCACGAATTCCCCAAACGCCAGCCGTGTGGGATGACCACGCACATACATCGCTCTGTATTTATGTATATATATAAATGGAGCTTAGAACGTTCCACGGTAGGTTAAAACTTCTAATATTTTTTATAGGCAACAAAGGATGGTACAAGAACACGGTTAACTAACATTTTGAGCTATAGGATAGTTTTGTAAAAAAATAAATAAAGATCTAAATATTCGTGTAAATGGATAAATAAATAAATAGGTCTTTGACTCGGCTCTTTCTGTCGATCGACCGATAATCTCTGGGTTGACGAAAGTCCACTCAGAAGTCTCTGCTCGATAAAAGTGGTCGTTGACTGAAGGTGTTTGACGATCAACAGAATCTCTGACCAGCCTACCCTTGTTGGTCGATTGGCTTCTGTCGATCGGTTTTGGCTTCTGCTCCGAGAAAACCAAGATGATAGACACTTCTAACTCATGTGGTGTATATTTATGACTTTGGTGAGTTTTTTTTTTTTACTACGTCTCTTTTGATTTGTCAGATTTTCTTCATGCTGGCGTATCGTTGGCGGGTCATTTTTTACTACGCTTTCATTGACCAGTCAAATTTTCTTTAAGTTTAACGCTGACATATATTTTGTTATGTTGGTACGTGGATCCAACGATCATTTGTTCATATATCTTTCTCTTTCTATTGTTATTTCAACACCATTAGATAAATCTCAATTAGAAAGATCATATTTTATCTCCTTAAAATTTAAGAATTTCAGGTTTAGTATTGGAGGCAGTTAACTTTAAAACTATTTATTTGATTGAATATTGTAATGATAGCTTATTTTTTTTATGTTAATAGATAGATTATTATGAAAATTTTGGATTTAGACACTAATAATTTATTTTATGGTCAATTGTTATTAATATCGCGTGTTTTTTATTAGAACTATTTCTTAATCTTCGACTGACACACTCCTAGTAAGTCTTGTAAATCTCTTGTAAGTCCTGACGAGCGGGGTGTGGCACGAATTGATGCATTTATGTTTGTCTGTGACGATCAAATTATTGAGAATTTGATAAAAATGAAAAAATATGGATTGGAGTTTTACCATGAATTTTGATATTTAAGTGAGAATTTGAAAAATGCGCGAAAGAGTGTGGTTGATTTGTAAATAGAAAATTTCGGATGGTCTGTATGTTATTGCCCAAAAATTAAATTTGTATATCTTACAATGCAATAATATAAAAAATTTCATTAATCTATTTAATATATAATTTTTCTAAAATATCAAATATCGTAATTTTTAATTTTCTTAATAATTTTTTAGTGTATAAATCATGCAAAATTAGTATACATATAGATGCCATAAAAGATTAAGGTGTCATACAAATATTTAAATCCATACCAAAATTAATTAACTAATGGCGATATAATAATGGTTTGTTGGTTATTAATAAGATAGTTATGTTGATCATCATCATTTTGCTATTTTAATTATAATTAATAACTATAAACTCAAATATAAACTAAATTTAATTCATTACTTATGTTTTTACAAATATTGTTAAAGTGGGTAAAGCTATCTTTTTAGGTCGCAAATTCCAATGAGAAATAGAGCATTTATATGCATCATACCACCCTCAACATTATATATATATATATATATGAACTAATTATAATTAAAAAAATCATAAAGATATCTTATGACTTCAATATATTTTAATATAATATCTAGATGAAAAAAATATATTAATGAGATTATTACCTTGAGAACATTAACTTAATATAAAAAGCAAACCAACTTTATATCTCCCAATGCACAATCATCATGCTTTAATGTCTATATCTCCAATAGAACAACATGCACATAAACATATGCAATATAGTTAATATTTATACAACTCATAGAACTTGGATAGCACATTAATTATGACATAAAAGACAATATGAACTTATGGATGCAAAAATGATAATATGACTAAACTGATGATTGTGGGACATAATGTAATTGGTAGGGACCTTCATCTCAATCTATTTATGCAGTGTTATTAATTAATTGAACTGGACAAATGCATAATGCTCTCAGTCGCTCGCATGCATATATGTCTCATTTCATTCGATTGCACGTACATTGCAAACATGTATTCATTCCCATATGTTTATGAATATCGCAAAACAAGTACAATGCAACATATCTGTTAAACCAGCTACACATGCAAAATATCATGATATTGTCACACAATGACATGCATGAGGTCATAACATGAATGTCAAACTATATATAGAGTACTCATAAATTTATGACAATAATGCGACTTATATAAATTCATAACATGCTTTAAGAATCATACAAAAGAAAAGTGAATAATTAAATATATAAAGAGTCATATAATTCAATATGCTAATTTAAGTTCATATATCAATATCCAAAGGTATATTAACAATATATGCTACATTCATAGACTTCTTAAATTACAATGATAATAGAAAACTATACATGGACAACAATAGATTCCCTAAAATTGAAAATTTTTTAGTAGCATCATATATAGTTATGTAGGATCTCATAGGAATACAAAGAGAATTGCATAACACATTTTATGAGGTGAAAATTATAGAAAACTAATACCATAGATCAAAGGCGTTTGATGTCTTTACAAAAGCACTAATCTTTTAGCCATCAAGTAATCCCATAAAAAATAGATTCAAATGATATAATACATCTATTCATGTAGTTATAATTTGATTCAAAGTCATATTTATGTGTACCAACCATCTATCCAATCATAAATCCAATCCTAAATACCTTACCAATACAAATTCAATCATTTATCAAGATGCCTCATTTAACAATTATGAAAGATTTGATAGCTACAATACTTTTCCCACAAGTTTCTCTATTAACAATCTAATTATGTGAACATCATTAAAAGCTTACAATTTGATTCAAACATGATATTTTAATTAAAATATAATGAAAATCAAGATGAGAAGAAGCATCAACTAGGAATACTATTCAAACTCAATAAATACATAAAAAAATAGTCATGTCTATGACTTAATTCAACACAACTCCGATCTATAATGGATACATCATTCTTTACTATGATCAAAACTACCGATGAACCTTCCTTGTAATTGCCTTATCATAGACCAGTGATGCAAATGAACCAAACATTTGGCACCCTACTGCTGCTCAATTTAATTAGAGCTAGTTTATGATTATTTGAATAATTGAACAAAAAGTTTGAAACTTCTATAAATGTTTGGTTGACAAAAAAACAGCTTCAAGTATCTCAAATAAACAGATTTAGGGTATGTTTAGGGCAGCTGCAACTTATTAAAATGTGGTTGTAAAGTTGTTGAATAATAATTTGATGCTCAAAAGTGACGGTGGCAATTATAATTTTTCTCTTAAAAATTAGACCGCGGCTAGAAAGTTATCACCGCACCCAGCCAAGAGTAGCGTGATAACGTTGGTTTCAAAGGTAGCTTTTCGAGATCGCGAACAAATCGTATTTTTACCAAACAGATAACTGTAATGTGGTGCTGCATCGCCGGCCCAAACAAACCATTTGGGTGTGTTTGGGGCGGCAGTGCGTAGGCGGTGGTGCAGTGCAGCATCACAGTTATTTCTGTCTGACAAAAATATATTTTGCTCGTGTTTTCTAAATGCCGCAGCTAAAATCTGTGTTTTCTCACTAAATTTGACTATCTATGGTGGCTTGTAAGAAAATTTAAAGCACCTAAAATTATTTAATGTTAAGCTCACAAGAAAAGTTAATATTAAAATAATACCATCTTATCAAATGAATTAAGTTCAATACATCAACGACCCACCACACATCCATTGCCATTGTGGCAAACCCTCTCTTCAGTCTTGACTCTCTTCTCTTCCCCAGTCCCTCCTGCTTCTACCTCGATCTGTGCCATGGCTCACTGGTTTGTTGGCCCAATCATGGACAAGCTCATCAATGCTTGCTCTGATTACCTGCAAGATCACTACTTCAGATGGCAGACAGGCAAGAAGGAGGAGCTGGAAAGGCTGCGAGTGAACCACCCCAAGATCCAAGCTGTCGTCTCTGCTTCCAACCAGCTACGAGATGCCATCGATGAGGCAGATGATGTTCTTGATGACTTTGAGTACATGAAGCTTGAAGAAGAACAACAGAAGCTGAAGATGGAGGAAAAAAAAGTTGTGTTTTTTATTCACAAGATTATTTTCGGAACCTGCTCGCAAACTTCACAGAGACTGTGAACGAGCTCCCAAAATTGATCCCAACTTGGAGAGACTGGAGGCAGTTGTGAAGAAACTTGATAAAGTTTCAGCTGAGGTTGAGCTTTACATTCCTCCCAAAATCTCTACAAAATTGTTTTTCATTTTGTGGCATATTCCCACAAGATCATAAGTTTGATAAAGATGATTTAGTCCTGCATTGGATTTCATTCAGGAATCTTCTATTGAAGGAGAAACTTTGGAAGATATTGGAGGAAGGTATTTTGATGTTTTGGTCAGAAAATCTTTCTTTGACGAGCTTCAGTATAACAAGAGAATATACTATAAGATGCATGATTTATTGCATGATTTGGCACAGTCTATTTCTTCAGAAAAATGTTTCAGATTCGTGGAAAATATTGTTTTATCTTTTAAAATTCCTAAAGCTATTCGACACTAATTTGTTAAATCTCAAAATCTATAAGTGTTGAAAATGGTTAAAGATGCTAAAAATTTACATTCACTTTTTTTGACTAGTAGAAGAGGTGGTCAAGGTTTTACTGAAAACGGCAGACAGGAAAAACGCAGATGCTGTTGTTCTGCGGCAGGGAAAGAACCGCAGATGCTGTTCTACGACAGATAGGAAAAAACAGCAGGTGCTGGAAGGTGGCTGCGGCAGGATAGGGAACCTCTAGGATTAGAGTCTCATGACTCTGATACGAAGAAATAGACTCTGCCAAATCATGACTTAAATCATGCATCTTACAATATGTTTTCTCATCCTGAAACTCATCAAAAAAGGATTTTTCTGACCAAAACACTAAAATACCTTTCTCCAATATTTTCCAAAGTCTGTTCTTCAATTGAAGATTCCTGAATGAAAACCGATGCAGTCCACATTCGGACTAAATCATCTTTATCAAACTGATGATCTTGGCATGTCTCTCATTGATACAAAGAGGGGTATTTAAACCCAATTACAATGGACTCAAATAAGAAAAGTAATAAAAACACAATCAAAGAAATAAAATCTGAATAATGATAAAAATGGAAACTACATAATGCAGAATTAGGAGAATTAATAAATAATAACTGCTATGGAAAGCAAATAAACCTAATAAATCTAATAATATGTATAGGTGTCTCCGCTATCAGCACTACGGTACATACATATAATAAAAATAAAGCTAAATACAAATAAAGGTCTAATATTCAGTATTAATTAGTAATAAAATACTAATACATAAGTATAGGACATAGTTGCTGCTGCTTATACGAGAATTCACTGCATCATTCCACTCAATTCCTATGTATTTACGTGTACATACATAACACAATGGTTCGCTTCAAGCTTATTCATGAAAATATATATTTCACTTTCAAAAAGTGGTGATAGTGCTATTTTTTATGTTATATTAAAATTTTGGGTGCTATGTGTGCAAATATGAAGGTTTTCGTTTGAGATATGTAAATACATAAGAATTGTGTGCCATGTATGTAAATGCCTCTTTTTCAAAATCACTCTCATCCATGGCCATTAAAATCATAAAAAACAATAGACTAAGAAGAGCATCAAACAAGGCAGAAAGCAGAAAGAAAGCCAGTGATCAACTGAATTTTCTATCCTTACATTCTAAAAGAACAAAAATGCACAAATGTATAGAGTGAATTCCCCGACCAAATTTTATAGTAAATAAAATTTACTTCAAACCAAACAAAACAAGGAATTTCCTACCTTTATAGTGTACACCAAACAGCTCAAAAATATTTTCAGTACACTATTTACTTTATGTAATCTTACTTTACATCCCCTTTTCAATAAAACATATAGCATCTTCATGTTTTTTTATTATCATCAGGACCAACATAAATTTATGCCGAACCAAGCCAACTTAAGTCAATAAGTCTTTCTCAAAAGGAATTGGACCTCGTCAAACCAATCCAACTCAACTTGCACAAGCCTAACATAGTCTAGTCAAACAATAATCCTCTCGTGGGTGGGGGTGTAAAATGCAACTTCCGTTGACACTAGTCTTCCAAAACACGACTTGATTACTTGATTAAGCCTATGGAGTCAAGCCACTTCTAAAGTAGGGGGGTCATTGTCCGGTAGCACCCATGAAAAAGTTAGGAAGGCACTACCATTGAAACACTTTTCAAAAGTCTTACAGCCATCTCCAATGTTTTTCAACCGACACTTCAAATCTCTCAAGGAATGCCAAATGTCCTTGAAATTTTTTCGGGACATGTAGAGATGATTTTGGTTAAATTTCAATAATTCGCTTTTTTTGACTTGCTTGAGAGATGATCAAGTGTTTATGAGTACTCTTACTGAAATTTTTAGTATATTAGAAAGCATTCGTTTGTTGTTCTTATGTTCTCCGTACTTGAAAATGAAACCTAAAGCAATTAAAAATTGGAAGCAACTTCGATACTTAAATTTTAATAGCTGTGAATTTACTCCATTGTTTAGATCTCTAGGCAGTCTTTATCATTTGCAGTTCTTAATCTATAATCAGTTTTGGTATGAAAAGAATATTTTTTATGGTTTCTTACCAATGTATGATGCCAATTTGATCTCCAATCTAGAGTACATCAAACTGGCTAAAAGTTTAGAGTGGGAAACTCTTCCACCGTTTGGGCAGCTTCCATTTCTCAAGTATCAATACCTTCATGCCATGCCAAAAGCAAAACGACTTGACCATAAATTTCATCTGAATGATGATGATTGTGTGTTTCCATCACTAAAGGTGCTACATATTGAGAACCTGAAAAGTATTGGAGGATTGGTTTGATGCAGGAGCAGCAAGGGATGTTTGTTTGTTTCCTTGCTTAACTGAACTCTATCTCAAGTACTGCCCTAATTTACAGGAGTTGCCCTCTTTACCTCCCAAGCTCAAGAAAATGGAGATAGAGAACATGGGGTGGGAATCTTTTAACTGGCTACAAGATACTAACAACTGTTGTAGCATTACAATCCACAATTGTGGCAATTTAAAATACCTCAGAGGAGAGACCCTGAGAACTACATTGCTGATGGAACCATTGAGAAATATCACCTCCTTGCAAAGGCTGCCAATTTTTCATAATAAAGAGCAGGTTTCATTTCCAATTGATCCAGAGCAGTGGTTTCTGTAAGTTAGCTCGTCCTTTGTGAGTTGTCCTTTTATAATCTCAAATCCCTGTAGTCTCTCCCTTCCTCCTTGGAAGGCCTCTCTTCACTTGAGCTTCTACATGTGCGAGATGTTCCTCAGCTTCTGCTGCTGCCGAACATTCCCTCCTTTGTGGAACAATTAGATCTTGTAGAATTTGAATCACTTCAGATCCTTCCATCTTCTTTGTCGACCATCTCATCCCTCAAGGATCCATACAAAGAAACATTCCACTCGTCAAATCACTGCCAGACCTCCTTCGCACTTTTTCTGCTTCCTTGCCTTCATGGTAATTGAGACTGTCCGTTGCCGAGTAAGAGTGTAAACGAGCCCAACACAAGCGAGCTTAGGCTCAGCTCATGTTCATGTTTGGTTCGTTTATATTTCAAACACAAAAAATGTGTCACGAGTTGTTCGCGAACAAAGAGTCGTTTTGATAACTTTAATCACTCAGCCGTAGGATGTTAAGAGTTGGAGCAAGATTTAAATCTTATTGTTTATATTAAAACATCATTTAAATATACTTTAATAAAATTTTATTCTATTTTTTAATTAATAATTTTTAATTAATTATAAATCTTTGTAGCCACTTAGTCAATTATTTTTTTTTAAATGCCAGTCATCAACATAGATATATATACACTGGTATTTCAAGCCAAAATGAGTACATATCGAGCACAAAAAAAATGTTTGTGTCCGGCTTATTAAATTACCAAAAGAATCGAACATGAGCTTCTTAACGAGCCGAACACGAACTGTTTACAAACAACAAGCTTTTTTGGCAGCCCTATTGCCAAGCACGCATCCCTCGCTCACGACATTATCTAGACCTGGCGGCGCCAAATCTATATTAATGCATGGAAGAGTTACACACGTCACTTAATTCCTACGTATTTACAAGCATGAGTTAGCTATGTAAATACATAAGAATTGGTTGGCAAATATGTAAATGTCCCTCAAGGTAATTGGAGTGTCAAACAAACGATGCTCATAAATATCTTGTATTCATCTTATAATTATTTGTGATTTTCTCATATATATCTGAAAGGTAAAAAAATAAAAAATAAAAATTCAAAAAGTATATTCCATCCCTCATAAAACATATATGTCCAATATGAGCCTAGTGCCTTATGAGCATACTGCTCCTTTATTTTTTTTCAATGATTTTTGCTTGCTCATTTTAACATGTCTAAACTTGCCTCTCAAGTTAAAGTTTTGTTTTCCTTCTCTGGGTCCTGTTTTTTGTTTGGTTTCTTTTTGCAGATTCTTTGGATCCAACTTTTAGTTGATTATTGATTACCTTCGGAGATTTATCTTTGGCTGCACTAATGGAGATGAATTTCGACTGGATGTGTAGATCCTTGATATCTTTTGCTATCGTTCTTAGTTTTCCTCAATTGGAATGCTGGAGTTTCTAGTTGTTGTTCTTGGTGTCGTAAGTCTTGTTTGGAGCTTCTGGTTTAATGAGAATGCATCTTGTTCTAGCTGTGGAAGAGAACTCAACCCGCTTCTGGTGCTGTTTTGTTGGCTTGGATATCTTGATCTTTTTTGTTTTGTCTAGATGGTCTTGTTGGGGTTTATGTTTTATTTGGTACTGTAATTTGTTGTTTGGATCTTGTAATCTGGTCTTTTGTTTGAATATAGTTGGGTGTTGCCCTCACTTCCCCAAAAAAAATATAAATAAAAATAACACTCATTCATTAAACAACCTGATCTTAAATGAGATTTATTTATCACATTTACTTGACAAGCAAAGCACGGAAATTGCCAGCTTAAGGCTTCGTTTGAAGAGGCTTTGCAGCTATTCCCCTTTGGATTCGCATGAGAACAAACAACACCATTAAGTGCTTCTCGAACTTCAAATATATGTGCTATTTGGCTTGTCACATTATCATTTATTTTTCGTCGTTCGTTCTCATTTTTTATTTGTCTTCTTTCCTCTTAGGTACAACACCAAGTGCAGGCACTGCGCCACACCCAGCTAAGCTTTAGAGGATTCCCCTAAAGTGATGATTCTTACTTTACCTCTTTCTCTTTGGTTTATTATGTGAGAAGTGGTTTGAAGTTCTGTTGTTTGTATCAGCCTGTGATGCATGAGAAAACTTTCTTAGGTTTCACTGTCTCTTGTCATTGTAATGTAAAAAATAAAGTTTAGATGCTAAATATGTTAATACATAGGAATTGGAGGCTATTTATGTAAATGCCCCCATTACAAATAATATGTTAATGATAAAAATATTATTCTATTAACCATGCAATATTTGATTCAATATTCATCTTAATCATAATAAAACCTTAAATAGAAATAAGTATGAACATTTATACATCATCCGCCAATAATATCATATCATAAAAATCATATAATCGATATTACAGAATCAAACAACAACTAGCTTTAAAAAAAAAAAGCATTCATTAATTAAATACAACCCACAAAAAAATCACATAAAATATATGTCCCAATAGCATCATTTTCAATTTTACAGAAACATTGCTAAGGAAAAATGTTGTGGTCTTCTGCAAATCTATATATAGTTTCAATTTTACAGAAAGATTGCTAAAGAAAACTGCTGTGGTCTTCTGCAAATCCTAATTTTTCTTTTTTTGTTTTACAAAACTTGTTGCCTATAGTAGGTATCTTCGTGCACAAAGACCGGATTTTCGTTCAGAGGAGGGATTTGGGGCATTCCTAAGGCAATCCCCTGGTTGTGTGGAGGATTCCAAGGTGGCAAACTCTTAGGTTTTTGGAGGGCCAAATAGTAGATAATTCCTAAGGAGACACTTGCAAGTGATAAAAATGCACCTCCAGAGAAGACCCCAGGCTTCAAAACATAGCAGTAATTGCCTAAGTACATCTTCTCCATACCTTTCTGATCATTCAGTGCAGAACCAGTCAATAGCAGAAGGAATGCAATTACAAAAGTAACCCTGCAAAATGCTAAAATCAGTGAGTTCAAGAGTCGCAAAGAATAAAAATGAATAGATGATGAGTGAAGTGCCAAAATAGTCCCATGGCTATTTACATGGAATCCTTTTTGTCCCAAAGGTTATAAAAGTGCTAAATTATTCCCTAGACTTTTTTAATGGGGCTAAAGTATTCATTATTTGGAGTTATTTCAACCAATAGTAAAACAATTTGGGATTTAAATTGACACATTTATAAACTCTAGGACTAAAATGACCCTCTGCAAAGAGTTCTAAAGAAAAGATTGGTGTTTGGTTGATATTTTGATCTTTCCAAACATTAAGGAGAACACAGAACATGTTCATTTGAATATTGGTCTTATGTTTAGTAATAGGTGTGTTGGTTGTTTAAAAGCATTCAACAATTTTTTAAAGGTTGTAGCATTCTCTTTCAATAGACAATTATTTTGAAAAAGTTGACAGCGGAGATAATTCAATAAAAATTGTAGATGGGCACTTCTACAAGAATTGAAAAGCCAGAATAAATTCAATGAAGTTTTTAAGTGTGAAAGACAAAATTGATTAGTCAAGTTATGAGTAATTTTCTTGGTGAGTTAAGATGTGAATCTACCTAATAATCCCAGCTTACCATGAAGCATACCAGCACANGAGAATAAATTCAATGAAGTTTTCAAGTGTGAAAGACAAAATTGATTAGTCAAGTTATTAGTAATTTTCTTGGTGAGTTAAGATGTGAATCTACCTAATAATCCCAGCTTACCATGAAGCATACCAGCACAATGTTCAAGAAACCGATGAAACTTATTATGGAGTACTGGAATCCAAATAGCATATTTGATACTAATTTCTTCTCCAATTCATCAAATAGGAATCCAAATAAAACAACATGGCTAGCACATATATTTAAAAAAAAGTTCATTATTTTTAAAATTGTTACAACACAGAACACTAATAAAAATTTTCTAAATCATAAAACAAAAACTTGAAGCTAGAAGATTTGAACCATCTCTACCAATCTGTTTTTTATTTATTTCTTTATTTTTCTTTCTACATTCACCCCAACAAAAGAGAAATCCAGGATCCGTGTGACATTTTCTCAGTTTTGCTAAAAGTTGAAATTTAATGGGAAGAAGGGACATGCTGAACCATGTTTAAATGTGACAGTCCATCCAAAAGTACTTCTATTAACGCTGTTTGAATCACATAATGTCGTTTGAACTCGTCTCACATCTGTTAAGGACTTCTTATGCATTTAATTAACTAGAACATAAAATAGAAAGAGATGTTAAGTGAACTTGCTACATCAATTTGCATGAAAGAAAAACTACTCGAACAATAACAATAGAATTCATTCGGGAAACTTCAAAATCAACAGTCTGACAAGGATAAATCTCTGAACATCAAACTCGTTTGAATTCATGTAGCATGTAAAATGCATCAATCTTTTGTAACATGCACTTCATGCACTATGCAATGTGCATCATATAGAGCTGTCAAAAAAGCTCATCATTCATGAACAACTCATGTTTGGCTTGCTAAGTGGCTCATATTCGATTCGTTTATTAAGAAAACAAACTGAGCACAAAAAATTTTTTGATCACGTGATAAACAAGCCGAAAACAAACCAACTTTTATTTGATTGTGTATAACTCTTTTTTGCTTGAATTAATTTAAAAAATAGAAAATTATACTTATTATAACATTTTATAATAATTTTTATGCAAATTTTCNCAAGAAAACAAACTGAGCACAAAAAATTTTTTGATCACGTGATAAACAAGCTGAAAACAAACCAACCTTTATTTGATTGTGTACAACTCTTTTTCGCTTGAATTAATTTAAAAGATAGAAAATTATACTTATTATAACATTTTATAATATTTTTTATGCAAATTTTCAAAAAAAAAAAATTAATTATTTGATATAAATTTGAGCCAAACACGAGCTAAATCGAACAAGCAAATTTGAATCGAGTCAAACACNAATTTTAATTATTTGATATAAATTTGAGCCAAACACGAGCTAAATCGAACAAGCAAATTTGAATCGAGTCAAACACGAACACACCATTCAAGAGCCATTTCGAACAAGAGCCGATTTTGAACAAAAAAATTGAAAATTTTATATACATACCACACAATTATCATGTATTTACATGCTTAACCAAAGTTTAATATTTATATTTATAACGCCTTGATGTCATAGACCTATGCATGAAACGAGCATTTTTTATTTTAAAAAGATAGTTATGGTGATACTTTTGATGTGATGTTAAAAATTTGAGTGTTATAAATGTAAATATGAATGTTTAGGTATTAGATATGCAAATCCATAAGAATTGTGTGGTATGTATGTAAATACCCAAAAAAAATTTGAAGACATGCTCAATCTCGGTTCATATACACCCCTACATGCGTATCTAGACATATCTGCCATATTCCATGTATAAGAAACATAATAGTCATCTAGTCCAAGAGATTACCAAGAAACAATGAATGATATCAATGCTACAGTCCGGTCAGTGTTGTGGTGATTTGAATTTCTCTTGCAGAAAACGCACCCTGTAACAAAATTGATGACAACTAGAGCCATTGCAATGGCAAGTGCTGAAAATAGTCCGAGATATACAGCTGGGCTCTTTGGATAAATACATTGATCGGGATTCTTTGTTTTCACATCCGAAGCCTGAAAGAAAAGGAATACACCCATTTAACTAAACTTAGACAGGAAAAAGTTCATGATAGGCCTGTTTTGACCAAAAATCTACTCAATTCAACTGGATTTGTTAATAAACTCAAGCATTAAGCATGTAATTGGACTGACAAAAAAGTTTGATGCTCTTAAATAGCATTTGTTCGGCTTAATAATTACTCGTGATCAACTCATTCATTAAAGCATGTGATCATTCATTAAACGGACTGATCTTAAACAAGAATTTCAATACATATCGTGTACAAGAAAAACACGAACAATGACTTGCTTAATTATGTTCAGCTTGGATAAGATCAATAAGAGCTTGATACACATAAATATGCTTCCAAACATTTTTATATATACATTACTTCATGCAATTAAATATTTAGTTTATTTTTATTTAAATATTTAACTATTGAAAGTCATTGAGTGCAGTCTAGGATTATGTACAACGCAGGTTTTGAATTTGGACCCATTGAAGGAAAATTTTACAATGAAAGAAAATTTTACCATCAAAATCTAAAATTTGTTTCATCAAGTTGGTGTTAAATAAATAAAAAAAAATTGTTAGTTCACATTTGACTTGATAATAAATACATTACTAACTGGTTACGATATCTAAATATTATTTATTAGCAACATGAAATATCTTATATCCTAGAAAATAAATGCTAGAGCTCAACTGATCAGAAATAGACATAAGATAATTAAGACTTAACAAGCTAAATCATATGAAATGGCAGTAAGAGAATAAATAATAAAAAATAAAAATAAAATTTTAAAGTAAAAATAAATGATTGGTTTTAGAGTTTAAAATGGTCTCAATATCAACCGTCACCTTTTCTTGATCATCAAAATAAAAGGATGATAATAGTTTCTTTTAAAGCCTCTCTTATAAAATGACACAAATTTGTGATCATTTTCGGATTTCATCTCTTATTCACTATTTTTAGTAGGATCAGTACACAGTTCCTTCCCTCCTTTGAATCCGTTATTGTCTTTCTATCATTTTTCTATAGTTAGAAACCTGTTNTGTGATCAACTCATTCATTAAAACACGTGATCATTCATTAAACGGACTGGTCTTAAACAAGAATTTCAATACATATCGTGTACAAGAAAAACACGAACAATGACTTGCTTAATTATGTTCAGCTTGGATAAGATCAATAAGAGCTTGATACACATAAATATGCTTCCAAACATTTTTATATATACATTACTTCATGCAATTAAATATTTAGTTTATTTTTATTTAAATATTTTACTATTGAAAGTCATTGAGTGCAGTCTAGGATTATGTACAACGCATGTTTTGAATTTGGACCCCATTGAAGGAAAATTTTACAATGAAAGAAAATTTTACCATTAAAATCAAATTTTTTTTTCATCAAGTTGGTGTTAAATAAAAAAAAAATTGTTAGTTCACATTTGACTTGATAATAAATACATTACTAACTGGTTACGATATCTAAATATTATTTATTAGCAACATGAAATATCTTATATCCTAGAAAATAAATGCTAGAGCTCAACTGATCAGAAATAGACATAAGATAATTAAGACTTAACAAGCTAAATCATATGAAATGGCAGTAAGAGAATAAATAATAAAAAATAAAAACAAAATTTTAAAGTAAAAATAAATGATTGGTTTTAGAGTTTAAAATGGTCTCAACATCAACCGTCACCTTTTCTTGATCATCAAAATAAAAGGATGATAATAGTTTCTTTTGAAGCCTCTCTTATAAAATGACTCAAAATTTTGATCATTTTTGGATTTCATCTCTTATTCACTATTTTTAGTAGTATTACTACACAGTTCCTTCCCTCCTTTGAATCTGTTATTGTCTTTCTATCATTTTTCTATAGTTAAAAACCTGTCATCCACTTAAACCAGCATATAATTTTACACTGAAATTATCTCTATGATTATTCCTCTGTTTGAAAAAAATATCTCTATAATTTCTACTTCTTTATAAACGAAATAATTCCCTTCTGCCCTATGTTCTCCATCTTTTACTGAAGTTATCCCTCTTATACCACAGATATACTAATAAATTCTCTAAAATTGAGCCCTTTTGTTGTACATTTTGAACCAAGTATTTGATAAGTTGGTAGCAATTCAAGCTATGGTTCATCTAAAATTGGACGAGCTTAGTGGGATTCTCTGTAATGGTACCTAGCACATATAAAAATGTTCGAAGTGCATTCTTTTTAATTGGAATCTAAAAAATTCATATAAGTTGGACACTACTCAGATAAACTGACAAAGCAAACATAAAAAACACACCTTCTACCCTAATTCTAGTATAGTATTTGCCAAACCAATTGCTTGGAGAAAATAAAAATTATTTTAATTTATCAAAAATTTGAAATGTGCATACACACAATGGTTATCAAGTTCTTCAAGAATCTTAATTCACTGTCAACATCCTTCCATCCACTCTCTCTCNAATGTGAATACACACAATGGTTATCAAGTTCTTCAAGAATCTTAATTCACTGTCAACATCCTTCCATCCACTCTCTCTCATCATTCACATAGTGCTTTCTAAAAGAAATTAGTGGAATAAAATATGAATTGTTAGACAAATTAAAGGTGTAATACTTCCCTCTTAATTGTGAGCTATCCTCAATTTCAGTAATAAATTAGTGATTTAACATCTCCCCCCAAAATCATCTAAAGCCAATGCCATTATTTTATTTTATTTTTTTATAGCTTTTGACCAATTGACTTGGTTGATCAAGTTAGGCTAATATAAGTTATGGCCAACTTCGATCAGACAAATTCATCTGAACATGGCGAATTCAAGTAAATTTGCAATTTAACAAAAGATTGGTGACCTACTCNGATCAGTGAGTTCAAATAGTCGCAAAGAATAGTTCCAAATGAATAGATGATAGAGTGAAGTGCCAAAATAGTCCCATGGCTATTTACATGGAATCCTTTCAGTCCCAAAGGTTATAAAAGTGCTAAATTATTCCCTAGAGTTGTAATGGGGGCTAAAATATTCCCTATTTGGAATTGTTTCAACCAATAGTAAAACAATTTGGGATTTAAATTGTCACTTTTATAAATTTTGGGACTAAAATGACCCCCTGCAAAGAGTTGAGAAGCCATTTTGACACTTTTTCCCAAGAAAAGATTGATGTTTGGTCGACATTTTGATCTGTCCAAACATTAAGGAGAACACACAACATGTTCATTTGAATAGAAGCATATGTTTAGTAATAGGCATGTTGGTTGTTTAAAAGCATTCAACAATCTTTTAAAGGTTGTAACATTCTCTTTCAAAAGAAAATTATTTTGAAAAAAGTTGACAGCGGAGATAATTCAATAAAAATTGTAGATGGGCACTTCTACAAGAATTGCAAAGCGAGAACAAATTCAATGGAGTTTTGAAGTGTGAAAGAAAAAATTAATCAGTCAAGCTATGAGTAATTTTCTTGGTGATTTAAGATGTGAATCTATCTGATAGTCCCAACTTACCATAAAGTATACCAGCACAATGCTCAAGAAACTGATGAAACTTATTATCGAGTACCGGAATCCAAATAGCATATTTGATACTAATTTCTTCTCCAATTCATCAAATAGGAATCCAAATAAAACAACATGGCTAGCACATATATTTAAAAAAAAAGTTCATTATTTTTAAAATTGTTACAACACAGAACACTAATAAAAATTTTCTAAATCATAAAACANCTTTCAATTAAATTTTAATCAAAAAATGGCAATCAATCAATCATTAATTTCTGATACATAGTTTTTATTGCGCATTCCTTTTTGAGCTCTCATTTATGTCATGCTCAACTTTATTATAAACAGTTTTTTTTTACCATCAAACATCAAATCCAAATAAAATTGTTGAACTAATTATAATTATTTTTCTTTGAAGATAACTAATTAGAATTTTATAAAATTGGAATTTTAGGTTTGCATGAATTTTCTTATTGCAAAATATACTCATGTAATTTCTCCACTTTAACTAAACGAACTTAAAATTACCACTTATACCATTAACCTTCTATATAATAGGCTCATATAGCTAAAAAATTCACATCTACTTAGTGTTATAGTGCTTATTAACACTAATTGATAATTGTTAATATCATAGTCATTAAAATTATATATCATATATTCAATATTATTCTATTATTCTAAGNCTTGTTAACTGGTGCAGGACGTGTTAGGTTTTGTTAATGCAGACCAACATTGAGATGCCAAAAAAAAATCATACAAATACACAAATTCATGAATTAAAAACTCTTAATTTAACAACTATTTGTTACTTTTTGATGAAAAAGAGGAATACTAGAAAAATCAATGCAGGCAATAAATCAGTAGTTTTATAATATAAACAGCATTTAAAATTTTAAAATCATAAAAATAAAAATAAATCATACACTCGTATAACTGCATGCTTCACCTCCGCTCAAGCCTTCTCCCATTGAAAGAGGACTTGAATGAAGTAGAGAATTTGTTTTAAATATCTAGAAAGTTTGTTCAAGTATCTAATGAGCTTCCCAAAAGTTTTTACTTCTTTTTTGTGAGTTAACCATAATTAATCTACAATATTTATCTAAATCAATTAATTTTGTTAAATTATCTAAACATTTAAATATCAGTTTATTGCAAATAATACTAAACCAAACTACCTCTTGATTTATTCAAGAATAAAATCTAAATTATAATTATCGATAAGGCTTATCCCAACTATTTGAGGTCAGCTTTATAAATCCACATTCTCCATTTATCCATTTTGAGCATTAAAAGAGATGTTAAACCAATAACACGAAAACCATTCATACAACTTTTATCCATGTCATTTATGGTCTACCCATTTTTTTATGTTAATCTTATTGTATTAATTTTATCTGCTAGTTGTATTGATACATATTCTAGTTTTCNGTGTCATTTATGGTCTACCAATTTTTTTATGTTAATCTTATTGTATTAATTTTATCTGCTAGTTGTATTGATACATATTCTAGTTTTCATTATGCATGCCCCCGATTTATTTTCTAATAATTTTCATTCAATAGGTACTACCTCTATAGGTGCTACAATATACTTCTCAATTAATATTTCATACTTTTGTCATAATCCTTAAAATTCTCATTTCTTCCGCACTCAATATATCTATTAATGATTTTTTTTCTATTTCCCAACACTAAAATATTTATAATATAGTTGATCTAATTGTATTTNCTACTTTTGTCATAATCCTTAATATTCTCATTTCTTCCGCACTCAAGATATCTATTAATGATTTTTTTTCTATTTCCCAACACTAAAATATTTATAATATAGTTGATCTAATTGTATTTGTAGAACTCCAAACTATCATTATTATTATCATCATCAACATCATCATTAACCTTATCCAAAGTATTAGGAGCTAGCTTTATGAAACATCATTTTCCATTCATTCATATTAGTACTTTCAACGTGTCGAACTTATTCTTAACACATCATTTTCAAACAAATTAATCAATTTTACACCACTTTTTTAAACCTCCAACCTTAATTTTATCTTCTCCTCCCCTAGGTTTATTTTCTATTGTATGTTGCACATATCCAAACCATTTAAAACTATTTTCAATTAAATTTTAATAAAAAAATGGCAATCAATCAATCATTAATTTCTGATACATAGTTTTTATTACGCATTCCTTTTTGAGCTCTCATTTATGTCATGCTCAACTTTATTATAAAAAGTTTTTTTTTACCATCAAACATCAAATCCATATAAAATTGTTGAACTAATTATAATTATTTTTCTTTGAAGATAACTAATTAGAATTTTATAAAATTGGAATTTTAGGTTTGCATGAATTTTCTTATTGGAATTTTAGGTCTCCACTTTAACTAAACGAACTTAACATTACCACTTATACCATTAACCTTCTATATGATAGAGCCCATATAGCTAAAAAATTCACATCTACTTAGTGTTATAGTGCTTATTAACACAAATTGATAATTGTTAATATCATAGTCATTAAAATTATATATCATATATTCAATATTATTCTATTATTCTAAGCCCAATATCTTGTAAATAATCTCTCCATTAAATATTAAATTATTTCAATAAATAGCAATGTCATTTATAAAAGATATATATCAAAGCACCTCACTTTAATAACCTTTATATCAATCTTGATAGTTAAGAAAAATGTTATTTAACTTAATGTGATTCCTTCAAACTATCGCGGGTCTAATGTTCAAAGGAATGGTGATATGAATGACAATGTTATTAGCAGAATTCAAGTTGGATAGTTGAAGTGGAGGAATGCATCGGGCTTATTGTGTGATAGAAAAGTGTTGCTTAAACTTAAAAGAAAATTTTTAAGATGGTGGTGAGACTTGTGATTCTTTATGGCGCAAAATATTGGCCTATAAAAGAGAAGTATAAAACTAAGTTAGGTATTGATAAGATAAGAATGCTTAGGTGAATGAGTGTCTTTTTAGAAGATTTGTTCACATTAAAACGTAAACTATCTGAAGATCCGATTAAAAAGGTAGATATTTTAGATTCGACTTATGTTAAGAAAGATAAAGATATACTAAAAAGATATTGGCATGTTGTATAAAAAATAATCTTAATTTATTAGAAGTAAATGAAAATATAAAACTCAGTAGGACACAATGGAGAGAAAGGATTCATGTAGCCGACCCCACTATGAGGGATAAATGCTTGTTGTTGTTGTTGTTGTTGTTATTGTATAATTATCCATTACTATTTCTGTTTCTTTTCAATTATTTTTTATTTTCTTTTAGTTATATCAGTTGTCAAGCTTTTTTTTATAAAATGAAATAAAATTTAACTTGACTTGCTTATTTTGACAATTGCATGTATACAAATTTTTCTTTCGTCAATACAAAATAAATATGAATCCTTTCATCACGTCCTAAGTTGTTGGTATGTGTCGCCTTTCGGACCCGGGGTGAGACAGTTAGTGCCTCTGAAACTTTCACGAAGCCTCGATGTGTTTAGGAAAGGGATTTAGCGGAGAGTTGATTATGCAATGGCAATGAATGGTAATATGTGAGTTTGACGACAATTGGATGGGGATAAGCATTGTTCGACAACTATCTTGATTCACCGCCTGTTCTTGCATAAGCTGCAGACGCACCACTTGAAAACTAAAAATTATACAACACCCCTTATATTAGAAATCAGAAATATAATCTCGAAAATACACAAAACAAATCTTAAAAGTCTAAAATAAGAAATAAGATATAAATAGTCATCTCTCAAAATACCTAATTTTAATTAATGCGTGCATGAAAATTTGCAATATATATGAATGCATATCATTAAAAATAAAAATGATTTCAGATTTTAACATTTTTGGATAATAAAATTGATATAGCCCTAACATAAGGGACAACTGATACTCCATTAATAAAATTTCATCATTCGACACGAATCTCGAGGCATGACATGAATCTCGATGTAATTTTTTGAGCAAAAAATATTCAAACCTTAATAAAAAATTATTCAAAACTCTGATTTCAGCAAACTTATAGTCAAACTGACTGGCTTGACAAGAAGAATCCAATATTACCAAAATTGGTCCAATCCAAACCAAATCAAGCCTAAATCAAGTCATTAAACCGCTTTTGAAATTTTTTTTGGACACATTTAGAAGGTAAAACGGATAATGATTCTGACGAGTCCATAGTCAAATTGAGCGTCTTGACGAGAAGAATCCAATGAACCCAAAATCACTCAATTCTTACATCATTAAGACACTCAGATGTTCAAAATGTCAAATGATAGAGGGAAGTCTTTTGAATAGTCTGACCATGAGGGGGAGAGGAGAGTTTGAGTCTTGAAAAAATACTTGAAGCTTTGAGAAAAAATTGAAGTCCAACACCTCTCTGCCGCCGTAGACAACTGCCGATCGCTGTCCACAACCAACGCCCGCCGTCGAACACTCCTGTCACCGTCAACCACTACTGACTGTCATTGATCACTACGAAACACCGTCGACCACCACCGACCGAATGCCACAAATCGCTATTGATTGTTGTCGGTTGACGTTGTAATTTGAAAAACCTAGTACCCTTTCCCGACTATGGGACAAGTGGTTACAACAGTAATCATTTTTTTATTGTAGTACTCTTCAGCTATGTCAGCCCCGTGATTTTTCTCTTTTCTGGGTTTTTTACGTAAAAACTTCTGATATCAGTACTAGTTGTTTTCTCTCTTCTGGGCGTTTGTTGAATCTCCATCTACTAACGTGAATTTTCTAGCACGCATCACAAATTAAAAAAAAAACATCACAATTTTGAGGCCCCCAAAGACCGGCAGCAGCAATAGAAACAAGGGGGGTTTACATACNCATCAGACAAATTCATCTGAACATGGCGAATTCAAGTAAATTTGCAATTTAACAAAAGATTGGTGACCTACTCATGCTAGTATCGTTCAAGTTCTTTTAATTCTATAAATACACAATTTGTTGCAACAATCCTACTTTGCTCTGGCGACAACCTCCAAGCCTTCTTTTGTTTGCACTTTTATCAGAGTTCTATCGTAGCCGCTCAAGCTTTCACTTGCCACGTCTCCTTCCAGATAACCTTAAGATTCTTAATTGTAGTTTTTGAAAGCTTAGATCCTACTTTGAGTTGTTAACTGGTGCAGGACATGTTAGGTTTTGTTAATGCAGATCAACAATGAGATGCCAAAAAAAAAAAAATCATACAAACACACAAATTCATGAATTACAAACTCTTAATTTAACAACTTTTTGTTACTTTTTGATGAAAATGAGAAATACTAGAAAATCAATGCAAGCAATACATCAGTAGTTTTCTAATATAAACAGCATTTAAAATTTTAAAATCATAAAAATAAACAAAAATCATGCACTTGTATAACTGCATGCTTCACCTCCACTCAAGCCTTCTCCCATTGAAAGAGGACTTGAATGAAGTAGAGAATTTGTTTTAAGTATCTAGAGGGTTTGTTCAAGTATCTAATGAGCTTCCCAAAAGTTTTTACTTCTTTTTTGTGAGTTAGCCATAATTAATGTACAATATTTCTCTAAATCAATTAATTTTGTTAAATTATCTAACCATTTAAATATCAGTTTATTGCAAATAATGCTAAACCAAACTACCTCTTGATTTATTCAAGAATAAAATCTAAATTATAATTATCAATAAGGCTTATCCCAACTATTTGAGGTCAGCTTTATAAATCCACATTCTCCATTTATCCATTTTGAGCATTACAAGAGATGTTAAACCAATAACACGAAAACCATTCATACAACTTTTATCCATGTCATCTATGGTCCACCCATTTTTTTATGTTAATCTTATTGTATTAATTTTATCTGCTAGTTGTATTGATACATATTCTAGTTTTCCTTATGCAAGCCCCTAATTTATTTTCTAACAATTTTCATTCAATAGGTGCTACATTATACTTCTCAATTAATATTTCCTAATTTTGCCATAATCCTTAATATTCTCATTTCTTCCACACTCAACATATCTATTAATGATTTTTTTTTACTTCCCAACACTAAAATATTTATAATATAGTTGATCTAATTGTATTTGTAGAACTCCAAACTATCATTATTATTATCATCATCAACATCATCATTAACCTTATCCAAACTATTCGGAGCTAGCTTTATCAAAAATCATTTTCCATTCATTCATATTAGTACTTTCAAGGTGTCAAACTTATTCTTAACAAATCATTTTCAAAAAAAAAAATCAATTTTACACCACTTTTTAAAACCTCCAACCTTAATTTTATCTTCTCCTCCCCTAAGTTTATTTTTTATTGTATGTTGCACATATCCAAACCATTTAAAACTATTCTCAATTAAATTTTAATAAAAAAATAGCAATCAATCAATCATTAATTTACGATACATAGTTTTTATTATGCATTCATTTTTGAGCTCTCATTTATGTCATGCTCAACTTTATTATAAACCGCTTTTTTTTTACCATCAAACATCAAATCCATATAAAATTGTTGAACTAATTATACCATTAACCTTCTATATAATAGAGTCCATATAGCTAAACAAATCACATCTACTTAGTGTTATAGTGCTTATTAACACTAATTGATAATTGTTAATATCATAGTAATTAAAATTATACATCATATATTCAATATTATTCTATTATTCTAAGACCAATATCTTGTAAATAATCTCTCCATTATTTTAAATATTAAATTATTTCAATAAATAACAATGTCATTTATAAAATATATATATCAAAGCACCTCACTTTAATAACCTTTATATCAATCTCGATAATTAATAAAAATGTTATTTAACTTAATGTGAATCCTTCAAAATGTCTCGGGTTTAATGTTCAAAGTAATGGTGATATGGATGACAATGTTATTAGTAGAATTCAAGTTGGATGGTTGAAGTGGAGGAATGCATCGGGCTTATTGTGTGATAGAAAAGTGCCGCTTAGACTTAAAAGTAAGTTTTTAAGATGGTGGTGAGACTTGTGATTCTTTATGGCGCAAAATATTGGCCTATAAAAGAGAAGTATAAAACTAAGTTAGGTATTGATGAGATAAGAATGCTTAGGTGAATGAGTGACTTTACACTTAAGAGAGAATGTGAAAAGAATATATTCGTGAAAGGGTTGGTGTAGCTCTAGTGGCAGACACAACTAGAGAAAATCGTCTTAGAAGATTTGTTCACATTAAAACGTAAACTATCTGAAGATCCGATTAAAAATGTGGATATTTTAGATTTGACTTATATTAAGAAAGGTAAGGATATACTAAAAAGACATTGGCATGTTGTATAAAAAATAATTTTAATTTATTAGAAGTAAATGAAAATATAAAACTCAATAGGACAATGGAGAGAAAGGATTCATGTAGCCGACCCCACTAGGAGGGATAAATGCTTGTTGTTGTTATTGTTGTTGTTACTGTATAATTATCCATTACTATTTTAGTTTCTTTTCAATTATTTTTTATTTTCTTCTAGTTATATCAGTTGTTAAGCTTTTTTTTATAAAATGAAATAAAATTTAACTTGACTTGCATGTATAAAATTTTTCCTTTCGTGAATACAAAATAAATATGAATCCTTTCATCACGTCCTAAGTTGTCGGTATGCGTCGCCCTCCGGACCCGGGGTGTGATAGTTAGTGCCTCTAAAACTTTCACGAAGCCTCGAAGGTGTTTAGGAAGGGGATTTAGCGGAGAGCTGATTATGCAATGGCAATGAATGGTAATATGTGAGTTTGACGACAATTGGATGGGGATAAGCATTGTTCAACAACTATCCCGATTGAAAACAACAATGAGAGCTCTGAAACGATAATATGCGGATGGCGAGGTCATTCACCGCCTGTTCTTGCATAAGCTACAAACACACCACTTGAAAACTAAAAATTATACAACACCCCTTATATTAGAAATCAGAGATATAATCTCTAAAATACACAAACAAATCTTAAAAGTCTAAAACAAGAAATAAGATATAAATAGTCCTCTCTCAAAATACCTAATTTTAATTAAGCGTGCATGAAAATTTGCAATATATATGAATGCATATCATTAAAAATAAAAATGATTTCAGATTTTAATATGTTTGGATAATAAAATTAATATAGCCTGAACATAAGGGGCAACTGATACATCATTAATAAAATTTCATCATTCGACACGAATCTCGAGGCATTACATGGATCTCGAGGTAATTTTTTGAGAAAAAAATCATTCAGAACTCTGATTTCAGCAAACTTATAGTCAAGCTGACTGGCTCGACAAGAAGAACCCAATGTTACAAAAATTGGTCAAATCCAAATCAAATCAAGCCTAGATCAAGTCATTAAACCGCTTTTGAAATTTTTTTTGGACACATTTAAAAGGTAAAACGAATATTGATTATGACGAGTCCATAGTCAAATTGAGCGTCTTGACAATACGAATCCAATGAATCCAAGATCATTCAATTCTTACATCATTAAGGCACTCAGATGTTCAAAATGTCCTACGATAGAGGGAAGTCTTTTGAATCGTCTGACCATGAGGGGGAGAGAAGAGTTTGAGTCTTGAAAAAATACTTGAAGCTTTGAGAAAAAATTGAAGTCCAACAGCTCTCTGCCGCCGTCAACAACTGCCGACCGCTGTCCACAACCAACGCCCGCCGTCGAACACTCCTATCGCCGTCAAACACTACTGACTGTCATCGATCACTACGAAACACCGTCGATCACCACCGACCGGAGGCCACAAATCGCTATTAGTTGTCGTCGGTCGACGTTGTAATTTGGAAAACCTAATAACCCTTTTCCAACTATAGGACAAGTGGTTACAACATTAATCATCTTTTTACTGTAGTACTCTTCAGCTATGTCAGCCCCGTGATTTTTTTCTTTTCTGGATTTTCCACGTAAAAACTTCTGATATCATTACTAGTTGTTTTCTCTACTAAAGTGAATTTTCTAGCACACATCACCAATTAAAAAAAAACATCACAATTTTGAGGCCCCCAAAGACCGGCAGCAGCAATAGAAACAAGGGGGGTTTACNAAGAGAAAGGATTCATGTACCCGACCCCACTATGAGGGATAAATGCTTGTTGTTGTTGTTGTTGTTATTGTATAATTATCCATTACTATTTCTGTTTCTTTTCAATTATTTTTTATTTTCTTTTAGTTATATCAGTTGTCAAGCTTTTTTTTATAAAATGAAATAAAATTTAACTTGACTTGCTTATTTTGACAATTGCATGTATACAATTTTTCCTTTCGTGAATACAAAATAAATATGAATCCTTTCATCACGTCCTAAGTTGTTGGTATGTGTCGCCTTTTGGACTCGTGGTGTGGCAGTTAGTGCCTCTGAAACTTTCACGAAGCCTCGATGTGTTTACGAAAGGGATTTAGCGGAGAGTTGATTATGCAATGACAATGAATGGTAATATGTGAGTTTGACGACAATTGGATGAGGATAAGCATTGTTCGACAACTATCCCGATTGAAAACAACAATGAGAGCTCTAAAACAATAATATGCGGATGGCGAGGTCATTCACCGCCTGTTCTTGTATAAGTTGCAGACGCACCACTTGAAAACTAAAAATTATACAACACCCCTTATATTAGAAATTAGAAATATAATCTCTAAAATACACAAAAAAAATCTTAAAAGTCTAAAACAAGAAATAAGATATAAATAGTCATCTCTCAAAATACCTAATTTTAATTAATGCGTGCATGAAAAATTTGCAATATATATGAATGCATATCATTAAAAATAAAAATGATTTCATATTTTAACATTTTTGGATAATAAAATTGATATAGCCCTAACTTAAGGTGCAACTGATACTACATTAATAAAGTTTCATCATTCGACACGAATCTCGAGGCATGACATGAATCTCGATGTAATTTTTTGAGCAAAAAATATTCAAATCTTAATAAAAAATCATTCAAAACTCTGATTTCAGCAAACTTATAGTCAAACTGACTGGCTTGACAAGAAGAACCCAATGTTACCAAAATTGATCCAATCCAAACCAAATCAAGCCTAGATCAAATCATTAAACCGCTTTTGAAATTTTTTTTGGACACATTTAGAAGGTAAAACAAATATTGATTCTGACGAGTCCATAGTCAAATTGAGCGTCTTGACAAGAAAAATCCAATGAACCCAAAATCACTCAATTCTTACATCATTAAGGCACTCAGATGTACAAAATGTCAAATGATAGAGGGAAGTCTTTTGAATCGTCTGACCATGAGGGGGAGAGGAGAGTTTGAGTCTTGAAAAAATACTTGAAGCTTTGATAAAAAATTGAAGTCCAACACCTCTCTGCCGCCGTAGACAACTGTCGATCGCTGTCCACAACCAACGCCCGCCGTCGAACACTCTCATCGCCGTCAACCACTACTGACTGTCATTGATCACTACGAAACACCGTCGACCACCACCGACCAAATGCCACAAATCGCTATTGGTTGTCGTCGGTTGACGTTGTAATTTGAAAAACCTAGTACCCTTTCCCGACTATGGGATAAGTGGTTACAACAGTAATCATCTTTTTATTGTAGTACTCTTCAGCTATGTCAGCCCATGATTTTTCTCTTTTCTGGGTTTTTCACGTAAAAACTCCTGATATCATTACCAGTTGTTTTCTCTCTTTTGAGTGTCTGTTGAATCTTCATCTACTAACGCGAATTTTCTAGCACGCATCACTAATTAAAAAAAAACATCACAATTTTGAGGCCCCCAAAGACCGGCAGCAGCAATAGAAACAAGGGGGGTTTACATACATACCACCTGAAACTATGAATTTTATCTAATCAACACCCTAAAGTAACAAAAACTGTTATTTTTGGGCAAAACCAGGAGACTAGGGAGGGACGTTCGTCAGAGTTAGGGCATAAATAGCCGTCAGCCTAGCCATGTGGACTCCAGCCACTCCACTCATCTGCACACGAAACATACCCAACTGCTCGGCGNGTATGAATTTTATCTAATTAACACCCTAAAGTAACAATACTGTTATTTTCGGGCAAAACCAGGAGAGTAGGGAGGGACGCTCGTCAGAGTTAGGGCATAAATTGCCGTCAGCCTAGCCATGTGGACTCCAGCCACTCCACTCATCTGCACACGAAACATACCCAACTGCTCGGCGATTCCCGCCTTGCTGCCCACCTCTACAATTCGCCATCCTCTCTGCTCCACAAATGCCTAGAAAACCTAGAACTCTAGAAAACAAACGAAAATGGAGAAACCATGCGCAGTTCGAAAAACAACTAATAGTGATCAGCATGCAAGAAGATGGGAAGTTCGACTAACCCTAATCCTCGTAGCCTCCGCAGCAAAGGCAAGTGCAGCCGAAAGAAGACCAAGAAAGCCCGCCAGGCCACAAACCACAGCCACCTTCTTCTCCATTCGCCTTTCTGCAGCTCCCAATCACCAAAATGACAAAAGGCAAGCTGGAAACTTGTCTTTATATTGATTTTCTTTTTTAAAAATTTATTTTAAGATTGAGACAATTTTAATTGGTAAAAAAAAAAAAGTTAATGAGTGTAATATTTTAAATTGATTGATATTTAATTGAATTTTGGCGAGTTTTTTCNATTTAAAAATTTTATTTTAAGATTGAGACAATTTTAATTGGTAAAAAAAAAAAAAAAGTTAATGAGTGTAATATTTTAAATTGATTGATATTTAATTGAATTTTGGCGAGTTTTTTCNAAAAAATTTATTTTAAGATTGATACAATTTTAATTGGTAAAAAAAAAAAAGTTAATTAGTGTAATATTTTAAATTGATTGATATTTAATTGAATTTTGGCGAGTTTTTTCAGACCTACGCGTTTCCGAATTCTCAACCGAGTATAAGTTATGAATTTTAAATAGAAGCATTAACGTGCAAATCATTCATCCTTATATTTTTATACATCTGAGATTTTTTAATTACAATTTTTAAAAATAAATGGATAAAAAGATTTGTGAATNCAAGTTATGAATTTTAAATAGAAGCATTAACGTGCAAATCATTCATTCTTATATTTTTATACATCTGAGATTTTTTAATTACAATTTTTAAAAATAAATGGATAAAAAGATTTGTGAATAAAGCTGACTATTTATGTTGTGAAATTTAGGGCGAAGAATTGAAGTCAGTTGATCTCGGCATCGGTGAAAGTTGTATTTTGGAGAAACAGAATAATGTCAGTTTATTGAGTAAAGTTGGATCTTGTACACACAGATGTGTGGGGACCTTCTCCAGTGGCATCTCTTGGAGACTCTCGTTACTACATCACATTTATTGATGATCATAGCAGAAATGTATGAGTTTATTTCTTGAAGTATAAATCTGATGTATTCAGTGTGTTCAAGATTTGGAAGGCCATGGTTGAGACAGAGACATGCTTAAAATTGAAATGTCTGAGGTCTGACAATGGTGGTGAGTATATTGATGGTGGATTCAAGGAGCACTGTGCAGCTCAGGGAATCAGAATGGAGAAGACCATTCCAGGGACACTACAACAAAATAGTGTTGTGTAGCGCATAAATATGAGATTGCACGTCGGACTACCACATACTTTCTGGGCAGAAGCGGTCAGTACTGCAGTTTATTTGATCAACAGGGGGCAATATGTTCCATTAAATTGTGAATTATCTGAAGAAGTCTGGAGTGAGAAAGAGGTAAAATTTTCTCACCTTAAGACTTTTGGTTTTCGTTCTTATATTCTCATTAATCCTGATGCTTGAAGTAAGCTTGAGGCTAAGTCAAAGAAGTGTTATTTCATTGGCTATAGAGATGATGCATTTGGATATTGTTTCTGGGATGATTAGGGTTGGAAGATCATAAGGAGCAGGAATGTGATTTTCAATGAGAATGTTATGTACAAGGAAAAATCCAGTAGAGTTTCTGAAACAACACTAAAGGAATCTGAGTTGGCAAGATTTGAAGATTTGTCAGAGGCCACAGTGCAGTACAGAGATGCAGGTGATGAGGAGAGTGGATCCGGGGCATCCACTTCTATTGTTCCATAGTCAGTTTCAGAGCAGTCTACCGCTACAATTGCAGTTCGCCGGTCAGAAAGGGTTATACGTTCTCCATAGCGTTATTCTTCAACTTTAAACTACATTCTACTGACAGATGTTGAAGAACCTCAAAGTTATGAAGAAACCTTACAAGATAAAAATTTGAGCAAGTGGGAGCTAGCCATGAATGAGGAGATGAATTCTCTGCTAGAAAATCAGACTTGGGAGTTGGCAGATCTTCCATCTGGGAAGAAGGCATTATACAATAAGCGGGTGTACCTGGTGAAGACTGAGCGTGATGTCAGAAAGAGATATAAGACTAGACCTGTTAAAAAAGGCTTTCAGCAGAGGCGGGATGTTGCCCGTGTAGTGAGAGTTGTAAGAAGAGACAAGAGTGACCCAGGAAATAGCTTCGGGGTGCAAAGCTATATGGAGTCTGTTGATATATTGATTGAGGGTATTACTCTTGAGAAACTGAAGTTGTGCACAACTTCAGTTGGTCTTCTGAAGTGAAGACAGAGGCTTTGAGTTGCAGAGGTGGAGGATTCAAGTTAGAGGATTCATGGAGGATTCATGTTTGAAGAAATGGACGACACAATCAGTGGAGGAAAACAGTTTGAGGAAGAAGATATTGTAGCAGGTGTATCGGCCTCCAAGTAGGAGATTGTTAAGCGTTGAAGCCCGATTTTTCCCGCTCCGGCCTCACCCGATCGCGAAACTCGCGATCTCCCGCTTCGCGCTCCAGCTTCTATCATGAAACAGTCGCGATTGTTCCCTCTGGAGTCGATTCGCGAACCGTAGGCGCCAACCGCTCCCGCCTTCATCTGTTGCGAAGCGAAGCATCTCTTTGTTCCTTCCTGCTCGTGATAAAAGGCTTTGAGCCGCTCTCCTTCAGTTTTAGAAGTCACAGTTTGAGTTCTTCGGTTTCCTCGGGATAGAGGAAGGTTTCCTTGGGGCAGAGGAAGAGAAGTGCAAGCGATAGTTCCTTGAAGTAGAAGGAAGAAGAAAGACAAAGAAGAAAATTGTTCTTCTTAGGCTTCTTCGTGGTGGCTTGTGGCAGAAGATAAATTGAGTTTATTTCTCTTGTAAGTTTGTCTTCTTCGGTGTATCTCGGTGTAGAGAGAAGAAGAGAGAGCAACGAAGTAAGAATGAGAGATTCCTCTTGTAAGTCGAGGTGATCGACTAGTGTAAATTCTTCAAGTAGTAAAATCCTCTGCAACTCCGTGGACGTAGGCAATTTGTCAAACCACGTAAATTTGTGTGTTCCGCTGTGGTGTTATTGTTTTATGGTGTGAACTTTTCTCGTTCTATTTTTTGCTTTGTCGATCGTTCTCATGTTTGTTTGATTTATATATACCACATCAACTGATAAATCTAGATCTCGCAACAACATCAATGGTTTGATTTAGGCTTAATTGGATTTGAGTTGGATCACTCTCAGCCTCATAAACTTGTTGAAATTGGCTCCCCGATGATCATTATTTGAATTCAAAATACTTCTTGCTCAAAATGCTTCGAGATTCATACCTCGTGATAAAAATTTGCTTATAATGTGCGTGTAGAGAGAGAGAGAGATCAAACAAAATTTTGATTGTTTTTATCCTTCTTGAGAAAACCACCGTCGATCACCTTTTGTTGGCCGCCCCTGCTCACCCCCATCTATGACCCTACTTACTAGCATTGTATCTTAAATACAATTGTATCGTATAACACCATATTGAAGACCCGGTGAAACCTTTTAATGCATATAACCACTGACTGTCATTGATCATTGTCGACCATCACCATCTGCTGCTACCGACCACCAACAACCACTTATTTTGATTGCTAGATTACAACAATTGTTCTTAATAGCTATATCTTATTTTACATTGTTGACCAAGAGATGTAGTATATGATGTAAAAATGTAACAAGGTTATGAGATAAGGGGTCCATCCACCAACTATGACTTATGACCAACAAATTACAACCTCCAACAACGAACTATGTGGGCAACTACTACTTAAGCTTCAAAATACAGCCTTTGTGACTTGATGTTATTCTGACCTCAAACTATGACCTACATGGTCAACTAGAACTATAAATTCCAACTGTGCTCTTTGTGCCCAACTAACGTCATTACAGTCACAAACTACGGTCGATGTGGCTAAATGACGATATTGCAGTCACCGACTACGACTTATATGGCCAACTACTACTGTAAGTTTCAACTATAATCTTTGTGATAAACTAATGTTATTGCATTCACCAACTATGACATATGTAGCCAACTTACGATATTGCAGTCACCAACTATGACCTATATGGTCAACGATTACTATAAATTCCAACTATTTATGACCTTTATGGCTAACTAACACTAGTGCAAACACCAACAACAATTTATGTAACCAACTACGATATCACAGTCACTAGCAATGGCCTATATAACTAACTGCTACTATAAATTTTAACTATACTTATGTTGTCAATTAACGCTATTGTAATCACAAACTACAACCTATGTGACAAACTGACGATATTTTAGTCACAAATTATGACATTTGTGACCAACTACAACTATTACAATTTTCAATTACAACATCTATGACCAACAAATGCTTTTGTCTGTGGCATATATAGTCAAATGATGTTTTAGAACGTTGAACCAAGACCTTTTGTGGCCAGTTACTGCTTGTGAAGTAACTAATTATTACTTTTGTGTCTGCCTACTATGTTATAGATTTTAAATGCAGGTTTTGTGGCCAACTGTCACTATAATAGATACTAACAGCAACCTTCATGATCAACTATATTTGTTGTAGCCTAATTACAACAGTGGATTACTATGATTGAGTTAGACCACACGGTTTTTTTTATTTTCAGTTTTTCCACATAAAATATTTTGGTCTCCTGTTGTTTTTCTGTTATCTATAAGGGTGTTCGGTCTTCGTGCAACGCTAAGACACTAAATTATCATTGTTTAGGGTTACAAACTTTCTCCTGCACATAACAAAGATATTTAAAAAAATAAGCTAATTTATTTTTAAAATCTTATAAAGTTATAATAATTAAATATGTTTTCAAAAATAAAAAATAAAAAAACAAAAGTGAAGCAAGAAGGACCTTGGCAATTAAGTATTCACATTAGCTCCTAAAGATATGTACAATTTTATATCTACGAACACAAACCGGCACATCAAAAACATTATTTTAAGTAGCATTGTTTTTTGGATTACTGAGGACAGCTCAGTTAAGAAGTTAAGGTCATGGTAGACTTCCTAAGACCAGCTGCGGAGATGCNACGCATGAATAGGACCATTAATGAGCGAGCTAGAAACATGAGATTGCACGTCAGAGTACCACCTACTTTTTGGGCAGAAACGGTCAGTACTACAGTTTATTTGATCAACAGGGGGCGATCTGTTCCATTAAACTGTAAATTACTTGAAGAGGTCTGGGGTGGGAAAGAAGTAAAATTTTCTCACCTCAAGACTTTTAGTTGTCATTCTTATATTTTTATTAATCATGATGCTCGAAGTAAGTTTGAGGTTAAGTCAAAGAAGTGCTATTTCATTGGCTATGGAGATGAGACATTTGGATATCGTTTCTAGGATGATCAGGGTCGGAAGATTATAAGGAGCAGGAACGTGATTTTCAATAAAAAATGTTATGTACAAGGACAAGTCCAGTATAGTTTTTGAAACAACTCTGAAGGAATATGAGTTGGTAAGATTTGAAGATTTACCAGAAGTCACAGTGCAGGACAGAGATGCAGGTAATGCGGAGAGTGGATCTGGGGCATCCACTCCTATTGTTCCACGGTCAGTTTCAAAGCAGTCTACCATTACAATTGCAGTTTGCGGTCAAAAAGGGCTAGACGTTCTCCATAGCATTATTCTCCAGCTTTAAACTACATTTTGCTAACAGATGATGGAGAACCTCAAAGTTATGAAGAAACCTTGCAAGATGAAAATTCGAGCAAGTGTGAGCTAGCTAATAAGGATAAGATGGATTCTCTGCTAGAAAATCAGACTTGAGAGTTGACAGATCTTCCATCTGGGAAGAAGACATTACACAACAAGTGAGTGTACTAGGTGAAGACTGAGCGTGATGTCAGTAAGAGGTACAAAGCTAGACCTCTTGAAAAAGGCTTTCAGCAGAGGCAGGATGTTGAACATGCAGTGAGAGTTTTAAGAAGAGACAATAGTGAACTAGGAAATAGCTTGGAGGTACAAAACTATGTGAAGCTTGCTGATATGTTGACTGAGGGTGTTACTCTTGAGAAACTGAAGTTGTGCACAACTTCAGTTGGTCTTCTGGAGAGAAGACTGAGGCTTTGAGTTGCAGAGGTAGAGGATTCAAGTTGGAGGATTCATGTTTGAAGAAAATGACAACACCATCANATTGGAGGTACAAAGCTATGTGGAGCTTGCTGATATGTTGACTGAGGGTGTTACTCTTGAGAAACTGAAGTTGTGCACAGCTTCAGTTGGTCTTCTGGAGAGAAGACAGAGGCTTTGAGTTGCAGAGGTAGAGGATTCAAGTTGGAGGATTCATGTTTGAAGAAAATGACAACACCATCAGTGGAGGATAACAGTTTGAGGAAGAAGATATTGTAGCAGGTATCGGTCTCCAATTAAAAGATTGTTAAGCGTTGGAGCCTGATTTTTCTCGCTCCCGCCTCACCCGATCTCGAAACTCGCGATCTCCCGCTTCGCTCTCCTATTTTGATCGTGAAACAGTTGCGACCGTTCTCGTTTGGCATCAATTCGCGAACTGTATGCACCAACCGATCCCGCCATCCTCTGTTGCGAAGCGAAGCATCCCTTCGTTCCTTGTTGTTCGTAATAAAAGGCTTTGGACGGCTCTCCTTCAGTTTTATAAGTCACAGTTTTAGTTCTTCTTCGGTTTCCTCGGGATAGAGGAAGGTTTCCTCGGGGTAGAGGAAGAGAAGTGCAAGCGGTAGTTCATTGCAGCAGAAGGAAGAAGAAAGACAAAGAAGAAGATTGTTCTCCTTAGGCTTTTTCGTGGTGGCTTGTGACAGAAGAGAAATTGTGCTTATTTCTCTTGTAAGTTTGTCTTCTTCGGTTTATCTCGGTGTAAAGTTTTTTCGGTGTATCTCGGTGTAGAGAGAGAAGAACAGAGAGAGAAGAAGAGAGCAACGAAGTAAGAGTAAGATATTCATCTTGTAAGTTGAGGTGATTAATTGATGTAAATTCCTCAAGTAGTAAAATCATCTGTTACTCAGTGGACGTAGGCAATTTGTCGAACCACGTAAATCTGTGTGTTCCGCTGTGGTGTTATTGTTTTCTGGTGTGAATTTTTTTCATTCTATGTTTCGCTTTATCGATTGTTCTCCTGTTTGATTTATATATATATACCACAATATATTTAATCATATATACAAATTATATTTAATTTTTTTTAAAATATCTATATAGATCAGGATTTTTTTTTTATATTTATATCATTTAAAACTTTCATATGTATAGAAAGTATTTCGGCTTCTTCTTCAAGTTTAGGTCTTCTTCTAATTTGAGGACTGGGTCTCCTCTGACTAGGATGTAGGGCTCTATTTATAGAGTGTGTGGGATGTATTTTTACAAATAAAGAATGAATGCATATTGCTTTATCGAACGACTAAGAGAGATTCTCTTAAATGAATGGAGCTCGGTGAACATTTGACTGCCTCAATGATATCAGAATTGAGTGAACTCTGACTCGTTGGATACGCATTGTCAAGACGTTCTGTTTGACTATAATCTTGTCAATTTAAGAAATTTGTTTGATCTTTCAATTATGTACTGAAAGCTTTCAAAATTGACTTAATGATTTGATCCGGGCATGATTTGACTTGGATGATATCAATTTTGGTATTATTGGGTCTCTTTCGTTGAGCCGATCTATTTGACCAATTTATACTTTTTGTCCATCCAAAAACTAATTTTACTTATTACCTCAAGTTTCTTTGAAATCAAATATTTTCTTATTTCATATAATATATATTTATAAATAATTTTGTTCGTTTTTCATATTTGCACAAGTAAATGCCATCGTGATTAATTGCAAAATTATTTTATTTAATTTTTAGTTATTATATACGGCAAAAATGCCAATACAAATCTCAAAGGATCAAGCGGCTATGAAGGAGTTTCAAACGACTGAAGTCCTGTGCTTCGAGATTTCTATTGACAAAGCGATCAGTTGACCGCACCACAAAATCGGTCGACTGACACTCTACCGAGTGATTGAATGACTTTGATCGATCGATTACACAACAAAATCGACAGATAGACCTATCGGCCAACAAGCATATTACCGAGATCGATGATGTCTTTGATCGCTGGACCGGTCTTCTCAACGGAAGCACTGATATATGCAGTCGATCGACATTGTCAGCCGAAACCGAAGAATCGGGTGATTGATAAACATTGCATTGTATTATAATAAACTTTTCATTCGACAAACATGTCGATTCAGTTATTCGAGTGGTTATCATATTTATCCCCTCTTTTTTTCTATAATAAGTAGGTGATAGGACATAAATAAAGAGAACCTTCTCTCTCACTCGACTTTGGGCTCTCTACTTTTTATTTTCTCCTATCAGCTCTTAACTCTAGAGTCGTGCACTCTTATGTATTAACGAATCAACCGCCCATACATACCACCAAATTTCTCTGTTTTAAATATAGGTTGGGTAGCACATAGATAAAAATTAAATTTTTTGTGATTGATATGTTAATACATAAGNAATAGATAGGTAGATAGATTATATCAAATATTATATTTTGGGAGGGTCATTACTAAATATTTTATATCATGAATGTATTGGGATAGTTATTGTGTCATGATCACACGTGTCAAGGATTCATGTTTTCGGTGTATGAAATAATGATGGAAGATATGATTGTGATTATAAAATAGTAATGGAGGGTAAGAATTTGGTTGAATGTGAAGATAACTTTTGTTTACTTTGTGCTTTTCCTTTAATTTTCATCTCTCTCTCTCTCTCTCTCTCTCTCTCTCTCTCTCTCTCTCTCTCNTATCTCTCTCTCTCTCTCTCTCTCTCTCTCTCTCTCTCTCTCTCTCTCAATATTGTATATCAAGCATGTGCTAGGACGAATCTCGAGGAGATTCACAGCAAAGAATCGCCCTCCGATGGAAAGTGAAAGGACCCACTTAATTTTGATGCAGTCCCCCTAGAACAAGAATAGGGGTTGATCGAATATAGGTGGTCCGAACAAAAGACTAATGTCAATCAAATCGAGCGAATGCATTGATCTGTATATCGCAACAACCAAACTCACGGGAAGAACTAAACAATCATCTCACAGTCGCCCTTGAGATTCCATATAAAAGGCTAAGGACTAGCAATAAAATAATCCATGAACATCCCCAAAGATTCCCGTAAACGAGTGATATATCTGACGAATTAGGTGATCCGCTCTCTGCATGATCACTTAGTCTTGTTTTTCGTAATAGAAGCTCATCATCTAGTGATCAATAGTCGACAGCCTGATTAGAATAATCGATTGGCAAAGCCAAGCCGAGCAAGGAGTGTGTACGGGCAAGTTGTTGAACCCTGATTCGTCACAGTCAGACAAGCAAGTTGTTGAACTGAGACCCATTGATTTCAGTCGATTGAGTCAGAGGGTAGACGAGATATATGCCTATACAAGTAAAATACATAAAATATCATGTAATGCCCCAATTTAAGTAGGGGCAAATAAGCAATTTATTATATTGTATCTCATTCTTTAAAAAAAAGGGAATTATTTAATGCATACTTGCAATCATAGGACAATGAATATAAATAGAATAAATAGAATTTGATGGAAATACTAATATATAAGTATCTTGAACAGAATATAAATCATGATTAAATCATACCATTTAGGTATAACATCATATAAGAAATCACAATATTAATAGTATATTCAATTTAAAATATCACACACATACTATATGAATTAGGCATTATGACCAATCAAATAATATTTTATAATTATTTTTATATTAATCATTCTAAATTAGGATAATTACATACGTACCACTAAAAAAACTGATACTTGCCAATCAAGCGCCCCGATACATTTTTTGAGCTGTTAAATCAATGCATTTACACGTGTCACAATCAAATCATTAAGAATTGGATAAAAATAAAAAAAATAAGTCATGATTTTATCTTGATTTTTAATTTTTGAGCAATAATTTGAAAAATGGAAGAAAGTGGGTGCTTGATTTGTAAAAAAGAGCCATGTTAACAAATAAGTTTTACTAAAATTCAATAAATAATATATAAATTATTTAATTAACAAATAAATTTCGTGTTTGAAATATAATAATTAAAGATTAGGTGTAGACATGTAAATACAAAAGAATTGAGTGGTAGATATGTAAATCTTCTTTCAGAATTACAGCCAATCTACAAAAAAATTTCACCAAACAAAAGGGTTCATTAATTACCTTCTGTGCATAATCTGAATTATAGATGCAAATAAATAGTTATAGCTGTTACACACAGAAGAATTTCTTATTTATGTTTCTCCCCTCTTTACAATCCATAATTTCTAATGTAGCAATTATGGTTTAAATAACTTTGCTTTATGTACCGGGACTACTCGTTCAGGTTGTAGTCCGAGAAAAATTTGAGTCCATAAGACGTACGTAGTGCTGCATACATCAAAGAGGTTATTCAGAGGATATTGGGGGTTATATCCATGTTATACCCCCTGTAACCTCCTTATAGCTTCATCGTGACTCATGTAAATATATCGGTTTGATAGTTCAAATAAATAATCACCTGATAGTTAATTTATAAATATCAATATTTTTGGTGGTCGGTACGTAATTATCCCTAAAAAAAAAAATAAACTTTCAGCTAGTTTTTTCTATATATTAATTTTCCAAATTATTTAGGGAATTGACAAAAAATTAAAAAAAAAAAAATAGAGGGAACTTGCATGCATACCACACTATTTTTATGTATTTATATATCTAACACCTAGACTTTCATATTTACATTTATAAAACTTTTAAGTGTCATAAAACCTTTCCATGAAAAAGTGCGCTTCACTTTTGAAAAGTAAGAAATTTTGATGAGTGTTAGATATATAAATAGATAAGATTTGTGAGGTGTTTATGTAACTATCTTAAAAATATAATGAGTGAAGTGTCAAAATAATCTCCAAAATTTTACATGAGGTCATTTTAGTCCAAAAGTTTATAAAAATGTCAAAATTAGTCTCGAGACATTTTAAAATGAGACAAAAAATGATCCCATGGAAGACTATTAGAGCCTCAAATTAAAGAACTTAACGATTAATTTGATACGTTTATAAACTCTGAGACTAAAACGGCCCCATGTAAATAGTTAGAGGATTATTTTAGCACTTAACTCAAAAAATAATGTAGCACAGACTAATCCATGCATACATTTCGTGTCCCAAAGATGATCCATTTGTCTGCTACTTAGATTCTTCATATTTTTCTTCGCATTTTGGACCTCGGTGTCAAGGACAATTTTCTAGGGAGATTTACATGTATACCATTGAATTCATATGTATGTACGTATCTAACACCTAAACATTAATTTTTACATATATGTCATCATATCATTTCACTTTTCAAAAGTTAAAATAGTGGTATTTTTTATGTGATGTGAAAGATCTGGGCGGTATAAATGTAAAGAAAACAAAGTTTAGTGTTATATATGTGTAATAAATAGGAATCGGGTGGTATGAATGTAAATACCCCAAAAAGAAATTATGAACTTAAACATTCACAAGGAATAGAAACCATAACCAAAAGTAGTATAAAATCTCATAATATCAAGTACATGAATAACACTATATCCACATTGTACTGATGCATGAACTAACTTTAAACAAAACAGCCCCTTAATTTCAACTATTTGCAGTTTTCAAAGGTGGAATCTAACTTCAGCAGCCCTGAGATTCATGCACATTATCTCATACATTTAGAAATTATAATGAACATTTCTGAAACATTACAGAAAGCTAAACACTATTTATGAAATCAACTAACAAGAGGTCTGAAATGGAATGCTAATCAGATTGCAGGATGGGGACCATGTAAACACAAAACAAGAAGATGCAAATATTTAAATTTCATTACTGACCACAGAATAAAGGAGCAATGAGAATTACCAAGATAACCTTGATCTTCAAAAATATGCTTGGGATGAAGCATCCTCATATCACAATCATTTTGCATTCTTCGCTTTGTCATTTTGCATTTTGCATTCTTCAATTTGTCATTTTGCATTCTTCAGGGGAAAGAGTAATCATTAGATTAAATCCAATACTATGATTATTAAAATTTTCAGAAGCCAATGTTCACTTACTTCCTTCTGCGCTCTTAAAGCTTAACCATAAGATTTAAGGGCCTGTTTAAAGTGGCTGCTGGCTGCAACTATTGTAAGTTTTGAAGGTAGAAGACAACAAGAAGGTTGAGGAGAGAGGGGGTGATCCAAGCTGGTTCGAGCGGGTCTGGTTGATGAGCTTGCGAGTCAAGCTTACCGAGTTGTGAGTTTGAGCTCGACTCAAACTCAAGCTCCTTTTTATATGAGCTTGAGTTCAGGCTTATTAAGGCGAGGCTAGTCGGCTCGTGTGCTGGCTCAAATAGTCGGTTGCTGGTCACATCGATGACTTCTAAGAAAAAAAGTTAGAAACACAAAAAGAAATTTTAAATGAGAATTAAGAACATTTAGAAGCTATATTAATTGAGCCGAGTCTCGGCGATGTTTAATGTCACTGAGTCCAGTCTCTGCATGGCTATTTTGAAGCACATAAGCCTCATATTATCAAGAGTATAATTTATGCAAATGCAATTAAATTCTAAAAAGATAAAGGATCCAATATAAGTATTATGAAAAATGAGGGATCTGCCCAAAAATGATAACAAGAAAAAAAGTTGACATAACTAAGCAGTTCCTCAAGTCACTAAAATTGAGCCTCCCCTGAACCAACTCAGACTGACAATTCCACCAAGATATGCAACGCTTCAAAAAGCCACGATTGATGTGATCATTAAGTCAGAATCCAAGGTTATATGTTCCGACGAGAAAAACAATAGTTACCAAAGAAAACATCAAGATTATGATGATTCATTTGAACCAACAGATTTACACCACAATAACACAGCAATATGAACTAAAAACAACTTCAGTCGCACCTCAATACATATTTACATATCTAAACTTTCATATTTTCACACGTAGCAACCAAATTTTCAATATCACATCAAAAATAGTACTACTATCACTTTTTGAAAGTCAAATACACTTTTTCATGCATAGGTTTAAAGCAACATAGAGTGATGTATGTAAACATAAAAATTTAGGTGCGAGATATATAAATACATAAAAATTGTGTGCTACGTATGCAAATTTCCCTGAAATATAAGATCCAGTAGATCAAACTTCAATGTTGAGAAAGCAAGTCATCAAAGCCAATTAGAAAACAAAAATGTAAAAAATAAAAGAAGACTCCGACCTCTCCCATATAATAGGTTCAATTATAGTAAATCAAATTGAAGGCAATAACAATAGCAATTGTACACAGCATAACTATCAACACAAATCTCAGAGATAACAAACGGCTGAGAATACAAAGTTTCCCTCCAGAGTAAGCGATTGACCGATAATTCAACGCCAAACATGAGAATCCGAGTCTCTAAGCCTAGAATAGATCAAAGCTCCGAATATGGTCCCCTACTCAGTAGAGGTAAGATCCGCCAAAGAGTAAGGCGCGAACCATCCCGGCAGCAGGTCTCGCCGGATACTCTGCACAGGCAGCGACAAAATCCGCTCAAAACCTTGCAAGAGGGAAGATCTGGCCTGGGCAACAGACCAACCAGACAGACGAGACATGGGCCCTGCAAGACTTGAGTCAAATAGCAAATGAGTCATTAATTGCCCAATGAAATGGGTTGACCAATCAGTCGACCGCCCGACCGAAGCGACAGATCGCGCAGAACAAACCGGCCAGACCTCTTGTCAAGGCGGCCGACTTTACTTATGTGCATAAACGTGAAAGTTTGGATGTGAGATATATAAATGCATAAGAATTATGTGCTATGTATGTGAATGCCCAAATAGGTCTGTCATCATCCCCCCCAACATCTCCACTCAGACTGCAAATTTCAATCTTTCTCATTAAATAGCTTAACCTTTGTAACATGTCATACCATANCAGCAAGCACAAGTCATCAAAGCCAATTAGAAAACAAAAATGTAAAAAATAAAAGAAGACTCCGACCTCTCCAATATAATAGGTGCAATTATAGTAAATCAAATTGAAGGCAATAACAATAGCAATTGTACACAACATAACTATCAACACAAATCTCAGAGATAACAAACGGCTGAGAATACAAAGTTTCCCTCAAGAGTAAGTGATTGACCGATAATTCAACTCCAAACATAAGAATCCGAGTCTCTAAGCCTAGAATAGATCAAAGCTCCGGATATGGTCCCCTACTCAGTAGCGGTAAATCCGCCAAAGAGAAAGGCGCGAACCATCCCGGCAGCGGGTCTCGCCGGATACTCTGCACAAGCAGCGACAAGATCCGCTCAAATCCTTGCAAGAGGGAAGATCTGGCCTGGGCAGCAGACCAACCAGGCAGACGAGACATGGGCCCTGTAAGACTTGAGTCAAATAGCAAATGAGTCATTAATTGCCCAATGAAATTGGTTGACCCATCAGTCGACCGTCCGACCGAAGCGACAGATCGCGCAGAACAAACCGGCCAGACCTCTTGTCAAGTTGGCCGACTTTACTTATGTGCATAAACGTGAAAGTTTCGATGTGAGATATATAAATGCATAAGAATTATGTGATATGTATGTGAATGCCCCCATCATCTCCACTCAGACTGCAAATTTCAATCTTTCTCATTAAATAGCTTAACCTTTGTAACATGTCATACCATATGGGACCGATAGAGCATGCAAACTAGTTTTAATAAAAAATTATCTCATAATCCAGAGGGTACTAAACTATGGGGCATACACAAACGAGAAACCTTGAGCCAAGAATATAAAATCCTCAGACGAGAGCGAACTCTCTATGCATTACTTTATCCATTATCTAATTTTCTTCATAAAAAAAACAAAACTTCTTTCATAGCACGCAAGGAGGCCAGAACTCATACTACTACAAATCTCCCAAAACAGCAAATCTCATAATAAAAAATAAAGCTGCCGAAATTCCAACCAAAAAAATACTTTTCAATCGAAGTATTCCAGCATAAATGCCAAAAAAAATTAATCAAAAAGATATCTTACCAGAGTATTTCATTAATAATGTTCACTTGAAACATACTACAAACTTACATGCTGCCATATCCGTGTATAAACCTGAAATTCTCAAAGAACTTGAAGCATATTGAAAAGCATCAGAATTTCATGAATTTGATGCAGTTTTGCTGCCGAAATGTAGAACAAGCAGCCCTAGAGCTAGCAGAACCTCATTCCATGTGTTCATCCACAACTTGGGTGTTTTGAAACAAAGGTTCTCTCCTTTTGGGAAAACCAGGTGGTTCAGTATTTGGCCCCCGATAATTCAAATCTGTAGGCCCTCTAAATCCAGGATCTGCAGAAGTAGGCCTAAAGGAAACCCCAGCAGTTCCAGTGTAAGGCTGAGGCGATACATACCTTCGAGCTGGACCTCTTCGCCCACCTACTCTGAGATCCCTCAAGTCCGTGGGTCTCTGGCCATCACCAAAAGCTCTATCACTCGACCCTGGACCCAAAATGTTCTCTTTAGCTGTGCCAGATGCATTGTCAAATGTTTCCTCCACAGCCCAACCCAAAGAATCCTTCTTCTTCACATAGAACTGCCATGATCCAATTAGAAACAAAATGAAAAGGAATACAGGAGCACTCCACACCACCGCATTGCTCTCAGCCTTAAAAACTGGAAAATTTGAGCGGTATATCCCAATATATCCTTCCTGAAGCCCCAAAATCACCAACTTGTCACGATCAGTGGCAATCAAAGGATTCTCGATGCGAAATCCATCAGATGGGATATCAGAATTTGAGAACAGCGACCTGATTTCCTGAAGAGTAGCCGAGAAAAGTGGGCGAGGTGCTCCAACCCTACCATAATACTGAGAAGAGACGTTGTAAACAAGCACCCTCTCATTATTAACAGCAAGTAGGTATCCTCTGATTGTCTGAATTGATACCGGGCCATCGATTTCAGCTTTCCTAATAGCTCGAACCCTGCACTTCAGATTAGTGGCATCCCCGAGAAGCACCACATGAATTAAGTCGCCAGTGGAGGTGAACCCGTATGCCTTCGACCTCTCAGACCCATCAAAAGTATAGCTTTTTGCAAGAGATCCATTCAATCCATCACACTCGATCNGGTGGCATCCCCGAGAAGCACCACATGAATTAAGTCGCCAGTGGAGGTGAACCCGTACGCCTTCGACCTCTCAGACCCATCAAAAGTATAGCTTTTTGCAAGAGATCCATTCAATCCATCACACTCGATCTCCTTCACGGACATTGACCGGAGGTCAAGCGACCCGGCGCCATTCTCTGTCAAGAAGAGAAGCTTCTGCCGCATGAAAGCAAGTGGGCGGCTCGAAGCAATGGCGGTGCCGTACAGGGTTCCACTCTCCGTGAACACTCTGATCCTACCACCACCATCAGCAGCGAGCACGTAGCGGATTCTTCCGACCTGGTGGACCTCAAGGGCGACCACCGGCGGCGAATCTAGGTCCCGTGACCCGAGGGCGAAAGACCGGGAGCTGGCAAGTGATAGGGTGACCCAATCATCACCGTTCGACACCGTTTCTGAGAGGCGGTGGGCTGCAATGGAGCCGTCCGCATGACCGGTCAAGAGGATACTCTCGTTGCGGCGGAAGGATAGGTAAGATAGAATGGACGTGACAAGAGAGTCGGAGTGCGTGGGGAGTTCGATCAGGACGTCGCCGGCGGACGTCAAGACATGGACGCCACCACGGTTATCGCCGACGGCGATGTACTTGCTTAGACCTTCAAGGTCCTGGTAAGGAAGAACGGCGGCGCACGCCGCTTCCGATCCAAGCCGAGCCGCCGCCATGAACTGAAACCGCTCCAACCAAGCCGATTTGGGCTTGCCCACCGCTCCCACTGCTCCAGCTTGTGACTGAAAGTGCGGCGAATTAGGATGAATAGATTGCGGTGATGAAGATAACGAGGAGACGGAGGATTCAAGCAGGGAGACGCTTTTAGAAAGCGATTCGATCAAAGCTTCAAGACGACGTAACTGATCCTCTTGGCGATCTAGGGGATCGATAAGAGTTTCAACGAGTGTCTCTGTCGTCAGGGGAAGGAGAAGCAGGAAGGGAAGGAGAATGGTAACGGCCATAGAAATAGGGTGCATATTCTAGGGTTTTGTTGGGAGGAGATGAAGATTAAGGCTCCGAGTCTCCGGCGATGTTGAGCCAGTTATGGTNTAGACGACGTAGCTGATCCTCTTGGCGATCTAGAGGATCGATAAGAGTTTCGACGAGGGATGTCTCTGTCGTCAGGGGGAGAAGAAGCAGGAAGGGAAGGAGAATGGTAACGGCCATATAAATAGGGTGCAGATTCTAGGGTTTTGTTGGGAGGAGATGAAGATTAAGGCTCCGAGTCTCCGGCGATGTTGAGCCAGTTATGGTTTGGTTGGACGGATCAGTGGTTTTGGAAGGAGGAGAGGGAGGAAGAAACGGATTCGAGCATGGAGTCAAACGTCGGCGGCTCGGCTGTGAGGGGGGAAGAACTGAGAAGAGGAAGTAAGTTCATCCAGTGGGTGGGCGAGAACATCGAAACATGTTACCTGTCGTGCTGAATTATGACGCGTGTCATATGGAATTTTAGTCACTGTTTAAATTTATTATGATTAATTAATTTATAGCATTTTCATAAAACTCATGCATGGATAATATATTTTATTTTTAGATATTTTAATGGAGGTGTTTGGGTGCATTTAAGAATTAAGTTAAATAAAATTTAACAAATTTAGATTTATTAAATTTAAATATTATTAAATTCAGTATAGTATTTAATTTAGTTGAGAATAATGTCTCATTTGGGCCGCTTATTTGATGTGATAGAGTTTTGAAAACACACCATGTCTGTTTGAGTAAAGTAAGTTTTGACAGTTTATGCGTTTTCAAAACGCTTAAAATAACGTTTTCACACTGCTCATATTTAGGTACGGTGACAGTTCTCTGGCTACGGTCTGTTTTTTCCTAAAAAAATAAAAATTTGTAATAGTCTTCATACCTAGCTTATCAACAAATTATTTTTAATCAGTATATAATAATTGTGTGCCAATTAATTCATATTTGACACGTGTTTTAAATTCATTGAAAACGAATTCTATTTTTTAATGATATTTAACGTTTGGGATCAATGATCAATGCGCTTATTTGATTGTCGAGTTGTTGGAAGCTACTGAAATATGACACCATAGCCCATAGGTGATTTTCAACTTTGTAATGCTAAGCAGCCCTAATAACTCAGTATATATATAGTCATGAAGATAGTGATATAATATACAGGGTTTTGAAGCTATCTCCCCATATTTTTACTCTTTTGTTAAATTATTTTAAGATGTAGTCTCGTATTATTTGTGAGTACATATAAGATAATAAAGAACTTGTTTTTAGAGGAAAGGTGAAAGAAGGGATTGATGTGATGCATGAGATGGCCTCTGGTTTCTTTTGTTTAGCTTGAATATTTGGTAAGTTGGAAAGAAAGGGATGGATGTAGGGCCATCACATCTCTGATGACATTCAACATTTAATCCTTCAACTCCTGGATCTGATGGGCTACGAACTTTATGGCACAGTCTATGTTGGAGGTTTTTTTGTTATGGGTTTCTTTTCCTTGGGCTACTTAGTTCATTTAGCTAAACTTGGTTAAATGGATTGGCTTGGTCGGTTTAGATTGACCTAGTAGTCTGAGCTTTGTCAGTTGGTTTGACTCGATCATTTGAACTTAGTTGGTATTGATCAGCTTGATCGACTAAGGTTAGTCAGCATGGATCGATCGATTGATACGACCCTGCTATTACTCTGTTCACCTTTAGTTTGTCTTATGGTTCGGGTATAAGTAGGTCTCATGACGTCCTATTAGTGGACTCACTTTTATTTTACTATTTGCTTATGAATTATTAGATCTCTTCAGGATCAATTTCGTTACATATTTTATGTTTAGGGAGAGAGCACTTGAGATGGATTTAAAATCAAAAGAGAGTTCAACAAAAAGATTTGATGCATGCTAAAAAATTTGCAACGGTTGAGTAATAGATTATCTTCTTAGTGTTGCACGAAGTTTCATCACATATTCAGATTGAAGAAAATAACCAGCAAAGACACCAAAAAATTTTTTCACGTGGAAATCTATAAAGGGAAAAATTAACGCGGTCTAGCACAATTGTAAAAAATCATCTATAATTTAATGATTACAGAGACCCTTTGTCTCACAGGGGGAAAATGGATACAAAGTCTCTCGAGTTATAACATTGACATGTGGATGAACTTGTAATAAGAAGTGGGCAGGGACCAATGATGATCGACGAGAGATGGTAACTGGCAACTAGGGATTGGCGATGAGGTGATGCTGAACTTCAACTCCTCAAAGTGTCAAGCTCTTCTTCAAACTTCAAGCCCTCATTCCCCCACATGAGAAGGATGGTGCTCTATTTATAGGTTTTTTCAAGCAATTAATATAGGAATATGAACCTCTTTGATCAAACGACTTAAATGACTTCTTTCGACCAAACGACATTTGGTGAATATTTAAGTGTCTTAACGAAGTTAAAATGGAGTGATCTTTGGCTCATTGGATTTGTCTTGCCAAGAAGCTCGATTTGACTGTGAACTCACCTGATTCGACATCCTTTTGACCTCCCAAATGTTTCCGAAAAATTTTCAAATATGGTTTGATGTCTTGATAAAGGCTTGATTTAACTTGGGTTTAATCGATTTTGGTATCATTGGGTATGTTTGGTCGAGTCAGACGGTTTGACTATAAGATTGTTGAAATCGGAGTTCTAATTATTTTTTTTATCAAAGCTTAAACATTTCTTATTCAAAATATTATCTCAAAATTTATGTCATGCGAGTATTTTATATTTTTTCATGATATTTATACAATTATATACAAGCATATTTAAAAATTATATGTTTATAATATAATATATGTGATGTATCATATCATGATTTTTATACTTATGTAAGAAGATAATATATTTGTACTTGAAAATAAAGTTGGTTCATATTTTTATCTCTATCAGATATTTATATTTATATTACTCTTTATATATGGTATAAGGTAAAATAAGCACATATTTATAAAAAAAAAAATTTGCTCCCAACTCGATTGGTAAATTCTTTGTTTTACATGGAAATGTTTTTTTTTTCCAAGTACGAAAATGGGGGGAACTTGACCATGGGAACTCTAAGAATATGAAAGCATGGGAATTTGAAACATTCATATACCATTTGAATTCGAAGCTTTTACATATAACTTATGCATTACATGCAAGATTTTTCTTAATGAAAATTGTTTCCTCTCTCTCTCTCTCTCTCTCTCTCTCTCTCTCTCTAATGAATATGGAATGTCAAAGGTCAAAAAGTGACAGGTCAAAGGTCGGACAGCGGAAGACCAATGGTCGAAAGCCGGAAGGATAAGAAAGTTGATGAAAATATTAATTTTTATCATAAATACGACAGTTTCCCGAGCCTATAAATAGACATGAAGAATACGATGAAGGTGGAGTCTCCATCCATAACCAACAAGTGATCCAGTTTTCCCATAAGAAGAAAGTTGACCCCGATATACGTAGCGGACGATAAATGGAATCTTCTTTCTTGATGTTGTACAAAAGAAAGTCGTTCTCGCCTGCATAACAAATGATAAATGAAATCCTCTTTCATGTTGCGGCACAGAAAAAATTCATCTACGTCCTGCATAGCTGGCAACCAAAGGGTTAATCTTTCGCATTGTGGGGCAGAAGAAAGCCATCTCCATCATACATAGAAGACGAGCAACGAGATATTCTTTCACGTTGCACTACAAAGAGAAAGTCGTTCTTGTCCTGCGTAATAAGACATCAACAAAATCTTCTTTCATGTTGCATTGTAGGAGAAGTCATCACTATCTTACATAGCAGACGAGCAATATGATCTTCTTTCGCATTGCACTACAAAAGAAAAGTTGTCTTTGTCCTGCATAGTAGGTGAGCAATGTGATTCTTTTTTGCATTGTGCTGCAGAAAAAGTCGTTCATATCCTACGTAACAGGAGATCGACAAGATCTTTTGCGTTATGCTGTAGGAGAAAGTCATCTCCATCCAATATAGCAAGCGAGCAAAGGGCTCTTCTTTTGCGTCTCTAAGAGGAATAAAGTTATCCTCTTCCCTGCCCAACGTGTGGCTCGAGATTTACTTGATTGTTGTTGTTTCACGTTCTGATGAAGATAAAGAAGTGATGGAGTATTCCAATGGCGGTTTGGGGGGGATTTTCATGCTTATGTGGTCATGATATCCAGAGACCTCCTGAAGATCAGCTAAAGTACTGGAATTTTGGGGAGATAGTGCAGACTTTACTCTAAGATGAGTTGATTTATTGTAGCTCTTGTACATGTATATGTTAGTCTTTGTAGCCATTCAATTTTCTAACGTGAAATTTGCAGATAGTAATATATTTATTTGTACGTCTTTGATGTTGTTTCTAAGGTTATTGCGTCTTCTCAATCATGCAAAATTCTACAATTAAAGTTAACATATGCACTTTATATATATAAAAAAATCATGTATCTTTTTAAACTTGTGCATTTTGATATTTGTATCATTTTAGGCGTGTATCTCTTAAGGCTTGTACCTTTTCAAGCTTATATCTCTTAGGAGCTTGGAATGCACTGGTGACTTCAAAGACTCATAGTCTTCCGAGGTCTTCGATGTATTTGTGCCTTCAAAGGCTGGTAACCTTTTGAGATTTTTGGTGTACTTGTGCCTTCTGAGACTTGTAGCCTGATGGGGTCTTCGAGTAGAGACCTTGTCAACGATTTGCTCTCTTAGAATCTTTCAAGTGAGGATTGTGTCCACTACTAGCTTCCCATTGAGACTTGCCTCTTGGGGTTGTCTTCCAAAAACATGGTAGCTTCCCATCGAGTTTTGCCCTCTAGGCTTGACTTATAGGGGTATCATATCTTCCCATCGAGTCTTGCCTCTTAGGCTCGACTTTTAGGGGCGTGATTGCTTCACATCGAGTTTTTTCTATTGGGCTCAACTTTCAGGGATGTCGTTTCATTCCATCTAGTTTTACCTCTTGGGCTCGACTTCCAGGGCATGGTAGATTCTCATTGAGTTTTGCTTGTTACGCTTGACTTCTAGGGCACCTTATCATCTCATCGAGTTTTCCCTCTTGGGCTCGACTTTCAAGTGCATGGTAGCTTTCCATCAAGTTTTCTTCTTGGACTCGACTTTCAGGGGTATTGTATCATTCAAACATGTCTTGTCTCTTGGGCTCGACTTTCGGACCCTTGTCCTCAAGGAGACTTTCTACATGAAAAACTTTCGTGGGAGAAAATAAAAAAAAATTCATTAAAATGACAGTTTAAAGCAACATAAAAATTTTGCTATAATAAAATTAGAAGTTTATAAGTCAGTCTTTTACTCAAATAAGATAATTTGGAGTTGTACTTCTCATTCGATAACTCTAACGATTCTCTTATGATTCCTCCCACATTGTCCTCATAAGCGAATCAGGACTTAGGCGAAAGTTCATTAAAGTTAACGATTCAATCATTAAAGTTTGAATCCCCCCAAACCATAAGATTTTGCAAATCCCTAGAAAGTGGATGAATGGTCTGCTTAAATTTATTTTCAACATCTAGCTTGGACTCAACCTTGGGATTACCCCAAACGAATCTGAAACAAAATCAATTGGGATTTATTTCCCTCTAAAACTTTTTGAAGATGTGGGCAACCCTTTAAGGTGCTCCAACACATTCTAATTTACCTTATTATAAAGGTTGTTTTTTTTTCTGTTCTTTTAGGAATGTTAAGATAATCGTCAACATTGAGTATGACAATGTCTTTCTTTTATCTCTATAAAATATTACTTACAATTCTTTGAGGAAGGGTCTTGCCACTTCTCAAGTGAACTTGTTTAATACCATATTTAAGGAGCCCAAATGATTCATCCTCAGCGGGGCACTCAACTAATGCCCTTGGATCATGACATTCGTCATCATTTGGCAAGCATGCAACATCTAACGGATTGCTGAGATCATCATATACGCAATATGTGTCAACGAGGGATGGCAATAAAGGATATTGCTTTTCTTCTTCAATTTCATTGTTTTCATCTAATTCATCATTCAAAGAGCATACCATAAGAATATGGAGCATAGAAGAGTACTAAAAAAATTCCTTTTCATTTCATTTTTTTAGATTACAAAAATGCGTCAGAAGGGACACCATCACCTCCTCCCAAGCATGCAAAATGTATCATAAATAAAAGGAAAATACAAAGACATATCATTTGTCTCTATATCAATAGGCGACGTGAACAAAGTGGCTTCAATAACTTTAGCTGATCCTCTTCGAAAATGCTACATCAAGTACTATTTAAGGATTTTGATCTCCTCAGCCTTATATCATGCCTTGATAGCGGGTTTTACTCATTATGATGATTTCGTGGGCAAACCTTAGGTGTATATGACTGGATTAAGCAGACATCGGTACGAAGAGACGAGCGACCGCTTCGATTTACTCGGTGCGAAGGATTTTTGTTGGGGGAAGCCTTCAAGGCCTAAGGAACGTCAAAATAATATTATTAAATTTATTTTAAAATCCTTCCAAAGGATAGAAAAGTACCCAACATCCCTTGCTTTCCCCATCACCTGATCCTGAAAATTTTTTAACTATTATTCTTCATTTTTACGTTTAAATGCTACTCATAAACTGTTTCTTTCTAATATGAGACTGGATTTAGAAAACAAAGATTAGGAATTTCTAGGGGCTTTTATACACATAACACCCAATTTTTATGTAATTACATATCAAACCTGTAAATTTTAGCTATTACATTTTTACAAACCAAATCTTTTATATGTTATCAAATATATCATTATTTTAACTTTTACATGTTTATTTATTTATTATAATTAAATGGAGCGAGAACTAGTCGAAAATAATCAAACAGAAGTTTGTTTGTGCCTGACTCTTCCATAAATCCTGTTCAAAAAATTTGTTCGTATTGGTCTGTTCTGCTTAACGAATGAATAAAACGCAAGTTACTTAGCAAGATTGGGTTAGTGACACTTCTCGTCTCTCTTTAAGTTTCGTGTGTCAAAAAAATTTGTACAAGAATGATTACTATACAATCATTTTATTCCTTAATTAAGTCACTTTCTTTCATTGGATTAATAGATTAAGTTGTTTATCTCCCATTAATGATTAGATTAACTAGTAGTTTAACTATGCTTTAAGTAGCTTCCATATATCTTAACTTATTGATGATGGGGATTGATTTTTTCCTCTATAATTCTAATGTTGACATGGTGAATACAAGCATGTACAATTGATTTATGGAAATCCATTTATCAACTCCATGCACTAATTTAGGATGAACAATCATCCATAACAATTAGGAAAATGACAATTGTATGTAGATTGTCTACATAAAACCAACTTTGAATTTTGACTATATCCGATGGAAGAATAAAAATTTATGTACATCCTTCTTCATAGGTAATGGTAAGAGACAATGCAGATTTTCAAAACTCAGTTTGCCCAAATAGATAAGATCGTGGTGCAGTGGCGCACCGCCACCCCAAACGAACCGTAATGCATATTTTTTAGCATGCACCTCGCAGAGTCATATTGTGTCATGTCCAACTTTTGGCAATTATTAATGATGATGCTCTGATCATCATGATAAACAATGACACAATCTTTAAAGTAGAATAGCATATACTTCCATGCATAATGTTTGAAAGTGCCTTAATGAAAACATACTCGAGTTTTGTATTCTTGAAAATATTTTCTCAAACAACGTATTGTTTTTCATTTTATTAAAGCTCATTATCAAATAAAAGCTCCACAAGATTCAATCTAATTTCCAAAATAAATAAAAGTCAGGAATGCCGTGTTTTTCAATCTGTTATTAAATATAATAATACACATCATTTGTATTATTACCGAATATCTTTAACAATATTTAATGAATCAGAACATAGAAAAGTTATATTTTAGAAGCTTTAAAGTAGTCTCCGAAACTGAACATCTAAATACGAAGAAAATAATCCGACCACCATGCTGCAATAGACGTCATCGATGAGCAAAGTTTATATTTTTTATTAAACCTGTTAACATGGTTATCAGAAATAAATCAATGTCATTAATTGCTCTGATATGGTGTAATTAACGCCGATTTCATATGCTAATATCTAGACTTAATTTCTGTTCTTAATTTAGTTTTTTTTTTCTATTTTAATCCAAATCTTAGAATATTAGTATAAATACGACTCTATTTATATAAAGAAGAATAAGCACCAAGAAATACAAACCACTTTTCTATTATTAGTTTTAACTTTTAAAAAATTAAAAATATTTTTNAAGTATAGGCCCTAAATATGTAAATGTTTAGGAATAAGTGGTATGTACGCAATTCTTCGTTTATAATTAGTTTTAAAATACAGGGTCCAGATCTAATCCCATCCGCATAACTCGAAATCCGACTTGGCCGAGGGGTTTCAACAGGTTTCTTCTAGGGTTTCGATATTCTAGACGGCCATCTCCCACCTCCTCCAAGAACCCGCAGAAGTAGATACAAGGCGCGAAGATGAAGACGATCCTCTCATCTCAAACGATGGATATTCCGGAAGAGGTCACCGTCAAGGTCAAAGCTAAAATTGTAGAGGTGGAGGGACCTNTAGGGGTTTCAACAGGTTTCTTCTAGGGTTTCGATATTCTAGACGGCCATCTCCCACCACCTCCAAGAACCCGCAGAAGTAGATACAAGGCGCGAAGATGAAGACGATCCTCTCGTCTCAAACGATGGATATTCCGGAAGAGGTCACCGTCAAGGTCAAAGCTAAAATTGTAGAGGTGGAGGGACCTCGTGGCAAGCTTACGCGCAATTTCAAGCACCTTAACCTCGACTTTGAACTTGTTGAGGGGGGAAAGAAGCTCAAGGTGGACGCTTGGTTCGGATCCCGGAAGGCGACGGCGGCGATCCGCACGGCCATCAGCCATGTTCAGAATCTGATCACCGGTGTGACTAAGGGTTACCGGTATAAGATGCGCTTCGTGTATGCTCACTTCCCTATCAATGCCAGCATCACTAACTCCAGTTCTTCCATTGAAATTCGAAATTTTCTTGGTGAGAAGAAGGTATGCCGTTATTCGGACAAATTTTCTTGGTGAGAGTGGATATTTCAGCTATTGATTGTTTAGTTATATAAATTGTTTGGATTTATATTAGATGATGTGATACACTCACTCTTTGCACAGCTTTAACGAGTGCGTTGCACCATTGCATACTCAGCTTTGGCTCAAAACAATTTTTTGGTGTTCAAATTTCATGGTTCAATTTAGCCTCTGCTGCAATAACTAGGCAAGAGCATTGTGGCAAGAATGCTCGCTTATCATTTCTTGTGGGGGCATTTACATACAGAGCATGCAATTCTTATGTATTTACATTTCTCAAACCTAAAATTGCATATTTTCGCAAATAGTACTCAAATATTACTATTTTTTAAAGGTGAAATATACCTTTTCACGCATAAGCTTAAAGCACCAAAGTGCAATGTATGTAAATATGAAAATTTAGATGTGGGATATGTAAATACATAAGAATTGTGTGCTACGTATGTAAAGTTTCCTTTTTTTATGATCACTAAGAAGTTGCTCATTATTTTTCTTTTCCACTTTGTCCCCCTTCAGTTTTCTCGTACTCTTCTCATTGGTTATTGTTGTTGTTGCTATTAGCTAACAAGCATTATCTTCAAGTATGCTTCTTGATGTCTCCCATTCACACCGTCTCACTTAATGTTGCTCCCAACTCTGAGTTTTTAGTTGATATCTCAATCTAACGAGTATTGTTGATTTTTAAGATAATATTTTACCACTTTATTATATATATATCTTTGATTTTTTTCTTTTAAATAGTTGAGATTTGTGTTATTGGATGTGTCATTATATTTGTTGAATATTTTTATCTAATGTAAGTTTGGCTAATTAAATGACTATTATTGATATGCAAGCCATGGTCTTTCTAGTTTGTCAAGCATGCTTTGCTTTGCACTTTATGCATTTAAGCAAAAATACCCCTGTGTACTGCATGAAAGAGTGGTCTTATAACTTGTGGCAAGGATGATAGGAACAATTAGAGCATGACATGGTGGGGCAATTTAGTGGGGTATGGGGGAAGGAATATTATTTTTTGGAATCATTAAACATATTGTGTCATCCTTTTTCATGACTATAAAACCGTCAAAGTTAAGGTTATTTTATTTAAATTAATGGTGATCAATAACCTACAAAATGTACCAAGTAAAATGTCAAATGGGGTTTGTGCGATTTTTGATATAGCAATTTTTGGAAGATCGAGCAATGAGTCATTATTTTGGGCTGGTTGGTTGGATGTATTTCAGATCTTATTGATGACATGAAGTTTGCTCGAGCATAATGTCAAGCTATTGGAGTGATAGATCTTAGAGTCTGTTTGGGCTACAGGTGTTAATTCGAGTCAGCGGATTGGGTTCGAGTCTCACCCGAAAATGATCTGACCCTAATAGGGTCAACTCGAAAACGACAGAATAATAAACGGGTCAAAAAGTAAGTTCCCAACCCGACCCAAACCCGAGCTTAACTTGTTAAACTGAGCTGACCCGAAATTTTGTTCTTATTCGGGTCATGTTTGGGTTTTCGGGTTTAACCCGAACCCGACCCTATTAATAAACATGTCGATTTCTCTGTCCTGAACCCGACTTGAAAAATATTCAGGTCAACTCTAACTCAAATTTTTTTAGTCAAGTTCGAGTTGTGTTGCCGTGCTGGATCAATTTTTGACACCCCTAGACTTTGGGACATTCTTTGTTATTTTTGTTTACAAATCACAACCACGCTAAAATTTGACTAACAAATTCAAGACCACAATTTAAAAAATTATTATTTAGTTGTTTTTTCTTGTGATTGTCTTCATCATCTTATGTTTTAGCATTGCTGATACATTTCACTATTTTTCAATCCAAGATTTATAATCCCAATCAATGTTTAAAACTGCGTGATTGGGTGTTAAGACATTTTTTTTTTGTGATGTAAAACGTAAGCTTGTAGGCATTCTAAGGTGTAAATCTCAATGTTAGAAACTTGCAAATAAAGATGAAAATTAATATATAAGCTTCATACATATATTAACGAAGGATTTTTTTAACATCCTAATATAGTAAGAAAAATGACAAATTGTACCTATATCAAATAATAAATTACATAAACTATAAAACAACAAGCAACAAAAAAAGTACAAAGCAAAAATGTAGTGCAAACCGCTGACATCAATTCATAAAACCAAAATAAGTCATCAAATGAAAGTATTATAAATTATAAAAGCAAAGTAAAGTCATAAAATAAGTTTATCCTATTAAATTTTTCTCACTCATATTTTCTAACACAAAAATATTCAAATAAGAATATAATAAATGATTAAAAACCCTCAACACACTTATCTTTTATGGTGTCTTCATTGATGTCATCATAAAATGAATAATTTTTTCTTCTCTTCTTCACTTCAATTGAATCCATTATATCTTCTCTTCAATTCTAGTCATTTTTTTCATCTTTAATGAGTAATAATCAATTAACAATTAAGAACATTAATTAAAGTATAAGAAAACTTCGAATAATAAATTTTTTGTGGATGCATTTTTTTTTTTCATCTCTTATTTTCTTGTGATTAATGTGCTAGCCTTGCTCATGTCTTCATTAAATAATTTAACATTTGGATCTTATTATACTCATATGATGCTATCTCTTTGTCATAATCCTACAAATCATTCGTCATCTGTGAAATATCTTCACATTGAAAGGGATGTCATTATCCTTCAAACTTTTATTCTTCATATTTATGTTCTTCAATCTCTTGCTATACATGGTATACACTAAGAACTCATTCTTAAAGTCGTCACATGTTTTTTTTTTTTGTAATTTAAATTATATCTGCTCCATTCCAGTTGCACTCACATCCAGGTGATAAGCATGTAAATCTCAGTACTTTAACATCAAAACATTGTAGTTTTTGAGTGTCACGTTAAATTGGATGCACAATTAACTATATTTGAAAGAAAATAATATAGTTAGAGCTTAAAAGTTAAATTTTAAGTTATTATTTATTTTAATGAGACGTTAAAAGTTAAAAATTATTTGGAAAAAAACATTTTGCAACAATATGTTTAGCTTGTTATATATATCCCAAAGTAATTTTCTTTATTTCTAAATAGAATCATTTGCATATCAGTAGTTGCTCTCTCAATTGAGTCAGCAACTTGATCTCGAAATTGGTAGACTTATTCTTAATATATTGAAATTGATGAATAAGAAAATATCCAGAAGTATGCAAATGGCACTGGAGTTGAAGTTCCCATTTCTCATCAATGATATTTAAAATCTCCCTAGAATTGACCTCTCTTCTTAAGTTACAGGCTATTAATTTTTTGATCTCATCAATTGCCTTATAAATAAAACTAATTGCTGGCCTTTCTTTGTATTCATCATTTTGAAAATTTGAATTAATAATCTTGTGATTTTTTTTTCTATATGTGACATTAGATCAAAATCTTTTATTTAAAATAATTTTTTGACCTCTTTCCCTCTAAATTTTTTTGGCCTTTACAGTTAAGCCATTTAATAGAAGTGAATATTGTCTCAAATGATTGCTTAACTTCTAACATGCTCTATGTAGTTACATGGGTTGTGGCAAATTTTATTTTAGCACAGCCTAGAAGTTCTTTCCAAAAAATTTTATTCATCAATGATAATAACATGAATAGTATTAAATGAATTAACTAATTTTTTTAATTTCTTACCCTCTAAATTTTTTTGGCCTATATAGTTAAGCAATTTAATAGAATTGAATATTGTCTCAAATGATTGCTTAACTTCACACGCTCTATGTAGTCAGATGGGTTATGGTAAATTTTTTTTTGGAAGGGCGTAGAAAATTTCTCAAAGAAAATTTTTTCATTAAAGATAATACACATGAATAGTTTTAAATGAATTTGCTAATCTTTTTTGCTTTCTTTAGATCATTTTTATATTGGAACAAATCATCAAGCTTCTCAAAATTCAGGTCTATGCAATTTGTAGTATAATGTGTTTGGTAGAGTTGTTTTCTCTTTTACATTAACTTAATCTCATATGCCCTACATACATTACCTGGACCATAAAATGCTTTCCAATTTTCTATATTATTTCATCAAACAATCTAAAAGTTTACTCTAAATCATTCATCTGACCTAACGCTTCTACATAGTTCAAAAATACAATATAAGAGATTATTTTTTAGAATTTTTATGAAATTTGTATGATTTATATGAGATCACCTTTTTGATATGATTGTTATTCCTGTTTGACTTCTCCTTTTTTATAACCTGCATGTATTTCTCTATATTTTTTTAGTTCTTCTAGCACATGTTTTTAAATTATATGCCCTCCATTATACGTGCTTATGGAATGGATCATATTAAAATAAAGGGTGGTTGCCACTGTAAAGCTCGACTTTTTTGAAACATTAGCGTTATCAGAGGAAATGAATCAAGTTTTCAAGAAAAGACTTGAAAGGACAGAAGAACAAGTGGTGCTGTAAGACAAACCCAATCGGGCAACTAAAAATCCTGTACTTAATATTTTGATGCAAAGTTTAAACAAATTTGATTAATTATAAACAAACATAGAATTTGAAATAAAAAAAAATTTAAAGAATATTATTATTTGAGAAAATTGGTGGAGAAAGTAGAGATCATTCTCGAATAAGAAAGCATTATCAGAAGGGGATGATGACAGCGGGGCAGCACGTGGTCGTGGCAGTGACGTTGTGATAATAGGGCAATGTTGTAAGAAGGGAGATTGGGCACTATAAGGAGTGGTGGAGGAAAGCAGTGATGGCGGAAGTTGCAGGCCGCGGGGGG